>JBBPBS010000629.1:1192430-1236668 GCA_037974835.1 Cicer judaicum | reverse complement strand
TTTTAACTCGAGATAAAAAAAAATCGATTGTTTTTGATATTTTTATTTTATTTTTCACAAAACTTTGTGAGAAAAATTAGTTTCAAATTTTTTTTTAAAAATAGAATCTCAAAATTAATAAAATATTAAAGTTCTATAACACCTATAAACTCCCTCTCTTAAATACAATAAAATAATGAATCAAAACTTTAAAAAAATTAATTAATAAGAGCCTAATATTAGAGATTTAGTAAAAAAAATAAAATTAAATGGAATTTGAGACTTATTTAATAGTTATCAGCAGAAGTATTATACTATTTGCTTGCATAATACAAATCACATGCTAAATAATCCGTCCGTCTAATTATTATATCAAACACAATATATCAATAATTATTATAAACCTGAAAAAGTTTATTATTCAAGTTAAAATGAAAATGATTAAGTTGAAATGGAAATTTAATTGGCAAGACTCACTACCAACAGACACCAAACATTTTTCTATAAAAAAAAACCATATCAATTAATATATTATTAATTGACTTTTTTTTAATGAAAATGTTAAATTTAATTTATTTATTAGAATTTACTTATTTAAATAGATTAAATTCGTTTTATGAAAGAGTTGTGAGATCGATCTATATATATTTTATCAATTATCCTGCGTATAAGATTTCAATATTTACTATCTCAAGTTGTTTTTTTGAAAATCTTTTAGAAACTCCATTAAAATTGTTCTAATTTTAAATTTTATAAATAAAAATAAATATAAAGTCAAAACAATATACGTGAGTTTGTAAAAAAAAAATAGTAAAAATAATAATTAAAATAGAGCTGCAGTACTTTTAGACGTGTTTTAAAGTTCACAATAATATTAATTATATTATTACTGAATATGTCTGAGTTTTTTTGAGAGGTAATAATAGATGCCTTTATTTCAAGAAAAAAATCTATCTTTTGAAACAAAAAAATAATTTTTTTTTAGGTATAGATGGCGTTTGTTTTAGATTTTTTTTAAATTATTTTGTAAGAAAAAACATTTTTTTGTTTAATATATATACATATCTACGTTGCTATTGGTATGTAGAGAGCATCATGTAAATTGGTATGGGTAGAAAATCATGTAAATTAGTGTAGATAGAGCATCATGAAGCTTGATATATGTATATAATTTTTTTTTTATTAGGGTTTCATTTTTACTTATATGTTTATTTTTCATGAGGATTCGAAAATTACAAAATTGATGATCTAAATTCATTGATTTGTTTGGGATGAAAGGGAGACATGAGATAGTTTAAAAAAATCATTTTTACAAAATTGTATATAAATATATGAAAAATCATTTTATAATAGTAAACAAACGGGAGTTAAAAAACCATTTTCGTAAAAGTCTTTGAAAAATATTCTCTAAATTATTTTAAACAAAAATCATTTTTCTTTAAATTCAAACAAATGGACTCAATATTATTATGCAATTATATTATTACTTAATCTATTTTTAAATTATATTTTGTTATTAATAATCTCTTTTAATGTTATTTTTATTTTGTTCAGGAAATGTCTTCTCCCTTAAAAAGAAGTGAACTAATTTCATCTACTCATATGACTAATAATGAGGCCTTCGAATATATGCCATATAATGGGGGGAGTGTAATACGTTGATGGCTATTTCATATGGTGCATATATGTTTTCTCTTTGTATATAAATATAAATAAGTAGTTGAGGATAATATATGAAAGATCAGGAGTTCATTGGAAGAATTATATGATGAGTATTTAGTTTTATCTTTGGAAGCGTCTTCGTCTTCAATTGTCAATTTGGATAGTAATAATTCATCATCCTCCCAAGAGAATGTTGCACTTATCACTGGATTTGACGAAATTTTGAGCATTTTGCGTGAAAATGAAATTGTGCCTCCAATAAAATCAGAATTACAAGATTATCTTGATGAAGGTATTTGCGTTCCTAAGACTAAATCTTTTAATGCTTTGGACTGGTAGAGGAACAACAACATGAAATATAAGATTTGGTCTAATATGGTTGTTGATGTAATAGTTATTTCAATCTCAATTGTGGCATTTGAGTCTATATTGAGTGCATGAGTTAGAGTTATTGATGAATTTCAACTTATCAATTTATTGGACTACTCAATCATCTTAAGTGTTTATGTCATTCGGCCTTGGATTTGTGTTCGATGCCAATCTATGGAACCACTCATTTATCCTAAGCACTCACACCCTTCAACCTTGACGTTTAGGGTTGTGTTTGGTAGCAATCCAATGGAAAACTTGATCGATCTATGATGAGAGAGACCATTGACACTTGCTCAGAATCAAACATAAAGGTATTGAGCGTACGAACCAACGAGAACTAGCTGATCGAGGAGGAGAAGGGTCAACTCTTGTTGGTCTCATAAAACATGGGTCATGATATGAGTGTCTTTACTCTGTATTGTCTCAATCATTAGTGGATACAATAATATTCGATAGATACCACACACCTAAATTATGGTTGGGTCTAAATTATGGTTGGGTTTGGACATATGCAAAAAGACCTAATTCTAAAAATATGATCACAATATAAATTAAAAGACAAGACAAGAAAATAACAAAGACTATCTCAAATGCTAAGTTAGCAGCCTTTAGAATTTTTTTAACTTTAGGGATTGTGGTGAACTAAACCTGGTTTTCTTGCAATGAACAAAAAGGATATAAACTTTTGGTCTAATATTATTTTTGCTTCTAATTTATTCTTTAGTTTAAACCATTTTTTTTTTAATAATTTTTGTTTTCAAGAAATTTATAACTTTTATTATTTTTATTAAAACAAAAATAGTACTTATATGCGTACAATACAAATACAAAAAATATATCCTTAAATGAAAAGTAAATTAGTAATAGTCTTGTTTTCTTTTCGATAATGTTATTAAAATATAAAAGTTTATTTAAAATGAAAAACAAATACAATATCGTATAAAATATAATGAGAGTGTCTTTAATCTAACTAAATTAACAAATGATGATATAGTTAAGTTGAACGTTTTTGTGATCGGTCCAAACCCGGACCTCGCAGATTTGTGAATTAATTATGATGAAATGCTTATATGATAGGACGTCGTCTTGTCTTGAATTCGAACCCAAACTTCAAATATGTGTAAATTAATTATGATGAAATTTATTATTGAATCACTTAAAAAAATAATGAGAATCACAATTTATTTTTCATAAAAATATAGCACATAATTATTAAATCCATGATTATAGACACCATTTAATCCTTGTCTCATGTCCAACTCTCTCCCACACCACAATTATACCTCTCATAATCTACTTCTATCAATTATAGTCGATTATTTTGACACTCTCCTAAGATTATTTTGACTTCAGATTCATTTAATCCTTTTAGCTTCATTAAATTTTCTTTACTAATATAAGTTCATCAATCAAGTCTTTTTAAATTTATTTATTTATTGAAATCTTATTGGTCTCCAAAGAATCTCTTAAAAGCTAGCTATTGAAAAACCAGACCATTAATTTTATTTTTTTAAATAATTAATGTTAATAATTAATTGTTAATTATATTTTATAATTGACAGTCAAACGCTTGGTAAAACCTTTAAAATATTGATAATGTTTTAGTTTCAAAATCTGGATGTCTAATAAAAAAAGGATAATTTTAATAATTAAAAAATAGATAAAATAAATTTTAATTTCTATAAAATTTTATTTTAATTCCGATAAAAAAAATTTCAACTTTTTAATCCATAAATTTTTTATTCTCTTTTAGTTCTTATTTGAAAAAGTTTTTTTTTAAAAATAATACTTTTTGTTTTTATAAAAGAAAATCATAATCTAAACTATAAATGAAAAAAAAATAGAGACCAAATATAAAATATTGTAATAATTAAAATATATTTAATCTAAAATTTCTCTTATTTTATTATATTATAAAAAAAATTAAACCCGTCAACACTTAGAAGTATTATGCTATTGAATTGCTCACACAATCCAATCACACCATCAATGATACGTTTGATTGAGATTAGACAATATAAAAATCAAATTAATAATTTTAATTTTTAAAATATAAATAAAATATATTTTTTATTGTTCAATCTAGATCCGACCACTAATTACCTGAGTGCAAGATTGTATGCATTTTGTTCCTTTTCAAGCCATAGGAAATTAGCTCTAATACCAATAGATTAGTATTCGAGCATTTGAAGAATCCTCTTGTGAAAAGAAGTTATTAAGGGACATGAACAAGAACCAAACTGCTTAAATAATACTCTATGAACAAACATCTCATGCTACTCCACGTGCGACTTAACCTCCCATAATACCAAGTCCCTATCACAATCATGATGCCATTTTTTATTCTACTAAGTGTGACCAACAAATTGATACTAACAATTAATTAACCACAAAAATTTATAGAAAACTATGATCCACTTTAAATCATCATTGCCTAAGATATAATTAGATCTTAAAAGATTACACCATTTAAAGATAACATAAAGTAGAAAATTAAAGTTAATGAACCAAAACTTAAAATATTAAAAATACACAAAACATGTTATTTAATTTCTTTGGTATAGTTTCATCTCATAGAACTCCAAAACAGGGGAACACAAGAACGTAAAGAAGAAAAATTGAAACTTCGTAATTGAACTTAAATGATTAATGAGTTTGTTAAAGACGAATTGTTCGAAAGAAATCGAATTTAAATAACAGCTAAGAATAATATTTGCTTAGATTTTATTTAACTCTCGATCATCTCTGAATTAATAGGGTATCGCTTCTCTTGAAACCGGTTAAAAAATTGAAGATTTTATTAAAACTTTTTCTTGTAACATGTCTTCAAATTTATCCTAAAAGATCAACAGAACATGTGATTGATTAATTTGAAGAATCATCGGATTTAACAAATGGTGAAGTGATGCTAGGAACATCTTCAAGAGGACTCAAAGGAAGACATGAACTATTCAACTTTATGTCACAAACCATTTGTCGAAGTTCCGAAGCTTCTTCTTTCAATTGAACATTCTCTTGAACAACTCTATCATGTGATTCAAAGAAACTGTTCAACTTATCAAGTAATTGATGATTTTCATTCCTTAGCCAAACAACTTGTGACCAAAGTTCATCAAGGTGTTTTTGTTTCCTCATTCGCGACCGGCGAGCTGACTCGCGGTTCGATATCATTCTTCGATGTTTTCTTTCGTTGATTAGTCCTTGTTGTTGTTGTTCATCTGCTTCATCTGAAGTTGAGTTGTTGCTTATGCATGAGGATTGAGGACTGAAATCTTGATGAAGAGTTTGTGGAAGGTTTTGGAAAGAATGGAAATTGTTGGAGAATTTTAAGAGTTGAGATGTTGGAATTGTGTTTTGGATTATGTTGTTTTGATATGGATAAGGAGATGGGTCTGAATTTAGGTGTAAATAATTGAGTGATGTAGTTTCTTTGGCTTGCATGGTTGAGAAATTAGTAAAAGATTTAATGGGTTTGGAGGAAAAAAGTTTGTTGGAGAAAATAATTTAATTGGATTGGATTGGAGATGGAGGGGATTTATGAGTGGGACTAGTATATATAGGGAGGGAAAATTGTGAAATGGCCTCATTGAATGTAACATGAATTACAAGATGTTCATGTACTCTATCTATGTGTACAAATATTGGATTACTTTATAGAAGAGGTGAGTTCTATGCACAAGTGGTCCATCGTGTATATGAATTTTAAAGTTATTTGAAAATTCTAATCATGATAGATGATATTTTCAATTGATGATTATTTATAAAAATAATAGTTCATAACTCTTGTTATGTTAATGAATAGGATAGTCATATAGTTGATGTCGATTTAATATAAAATAAATATTTATTAATTTAGTGTTATTTAAATTATTATTTTAGTTATAGAAAAAAATACAATTATTAATGATGTTTGTAGTCGGTAGATCGTAACAAATACTTTTTAAAATTTATTTTGCTGCTTCTGGATCCTTCAAATGAAAAAAATATATAAAATTTATTTAATTATAAAATATGAGGTTAATTTGATAAATGAATTAAATAAATTAAAAAGAAAAATATATGATAATCACAAATCAAATTATCATCTTCAACGTAATTTTAATAATTATTAATAATATTAAAATAACATTTATTATATAAAAAAATTAGGAAATGCTATCTAAAAAAACTATGTAACTCTATGTGATACGCTATTAAAGATGTTCTAAGTGACATGGGATTACTTTATTTTGCATAAAAGAAATACTCTCTTTTTGATCCTTTTCTCAAAAGTTTTTAAAAAGTTAAATAGGCTTATCACATCAAGCAAATTAAACATAGTGTTTATTCATGTACATATATATATTTAACATGGATGTTCTCATCATGTTATGTGGGGTATTAGGTTCATTGAACACAAGCTATGTGTGAATAATAACATGCTTCACATAGATAGACACATCCATATAAGTGACGCAACGTGTGGGGGAGGCAACTTAATTTAATGGATAATGATTTTGGAAAAAAATATATGCTTACATCATATAAATTCATATCATGGAGAGTATAATAATTCAATTGGAAGACTGTTTGGCAAAAAGTAGGTGTTTGAGAAAAAAAAATGGAGTTAAACCGAAGTCAATTTATTATTTATATGAAAGTGCGTAATGTGCTATTTTCAAGTTTATTTTTTATTTTTGATTAAATGTTTGGATGGAATATTTTGGAAGCCAACGACGAAAAGAATTACTTCCTCTTACATCTAGCTTTTGGCTTCGTGCTATTTTTATAAGAGATAGTTGAATTAAAATTTATCCAATAAAAATTGATGTAGTTAATTTATAATTAAATATATTAATTTTTTTAATTAAATTTTAATTCAACTGTTTTTTATAAAAATATTAGAGAAAGTATTTTTTTTAAAAGTTATAAAAAGAACTAATTCAGTTAAGTATCATGTCTCTGGTATTTAGTTGTACTATGTTTTTCTTCTTATGGGTTTTAGCCTTGTTTACTTGAGTTTTGACCAACTTCTCTCAAGTTTTATTTTTTATTTTATTTTATTTAATAAATTTATTAAAGTGGTGTATATGATAGATGATATTTTTTTATGTCAACATAATTGCAATGTCAATTATATCATGTGATATCTTAATAATTTAATTTTTTGCTAAAAAAATATATTTTTGAAACATACACAAGATTTGATTGAAATGTATTAGAATAGAAATCCCAATTCAAAATAATAAAATATGAAAATGCAAAAGAAATAACTCAACGTTTAATAACATCATTTCATCAATTTGTGTTTACGCCTCCGATTGAATAACAATTAACATACCTTTCTATTACGATTTAAGAATAATTATAATTTGTTTTAGATAAGTTGTATTTAAATATTGCAATCCATGTTACAAAATAATTCCAAGCGAAACACCCCACACTCCTTATCACTATGAATTATATCTAACAATACAATCATATATCATGTTTTTTTTTTTAATATAAAATTAAATATTCAAAATCATCGGTCTAACACACACCTAAGTGTTTGTTTAAATTAATGATAAATCTAATAGAATTATAGTGTACCATTGTAATTTTGTCTTAAACAATATTTTGGAGATTTATTAAAATCACATACTTTAGATTTTCATTAAAACCTTGATATATCACCATAATTTCGTCAAACACGCGATTTAATTTAAACATGTTAAACATGAAAAGAAAAGTTGAAAGAAAAAAAGAAAATTGGAAAATGCGTGCTAGTTTCCAAGAGCAATAAAGAAAGAAAGTTTATGAATTTGATGACTCAAAAGCCACTCATATAATAAATGTAACTAGAAGCCAAATCTTAATTTGATCAGCAACCACTTATTTAAGTTTTAAAATATGGTTAGGTATTAATCATTTATTTTAGTCTAGTAATGACAGCTTCAATAGTAATAATCTTAAGGTAAAAGTTAAATCATCATTTATTTACTCTCACGCCTATTATGTGATACAAAATATTAACACAAGTGTATATATTGTATACAGCTGTTAAAAAGTAAAATAGTTGTGTATACTTAGCACAAATAGCTATGTGCATAATGTAATCCATTCATGAAAAGATATAATAATTAATTTATTTTATTATTTCACATGTGTTAAAAAAATATATAAATGAAAGAAAGAAAAAATTATTTTTATTAAATTATGCTTATTAGATGTTAATTTTATGTATTATTAATGTCATAGTATAGTAACTAATACTATATTAAAAAAATTATATACATAATATTAATTAAAATGTATAATTAAAAAAATACATTAAAAATTAAAAGTTATTCAGTTTTAGACATTTATTATACAAACAAACCACTAATTGTGGGACAGAACATTATGCATACATGAGTGTTCCACGCTAGATGCATTCATTTTCTTTCCTGTTCAATTTAAAATTGTTTCCAAAATTATTACTTTGAAATATAATGATATACATGAAGGTGAAAATACTTTACAGGCTATTATTGGAGAATAAAAGCATTAGCAAATATTTTAGTGGTAACAAGTTGTTCAATTTCCAGTCAGATCGAAAAAGAGGCCAATGCTTTCAACTACCACTTCAAAGTAGATTATTTTTTAAATGCTAACTAATTAAGAAATTCAATTATAGAAATATTCAATTAAATATTTTTTTTAAATGTATTTTCAACACATTAAAAGTTAAATTTTTATTTTAAAATTTCTATTTGTATTCCTTAACAATTACCTCTAAAATACTTATTAGCAAGATCCGCCAAAAAGACATGCATAACTTAATAACAACATAAATTTTCTTAACCATTTATTAATTTCTCAATTCATTGTTATCGACATTAATGAAATAAAAGAAAGTAGTATATAGTATGTGATAATACAATGATATTTGTTCTATTTTGTCAAAAATAATATATTTGTCTCTAAATATAGAATTTTATTGATTAAATTATAGGAATTAAAAAATTAAATAATAGTATTAAATGTGTCCACAGTTTTATAATTTAATTCTTCAAGAGAAAAAATTAATTTCTGTTTTTATTATAATATTTATTGATGATTGCAGTAAAAAATGTAAACGAATTAAGAGTATATTGATAAAAAAAATAATTAATACAATTTAAAATTTAAAGTAACATAAATTTTTTAAGAAAAATCTTATACTTAGGGAATGGTCCATCAGCAGGGCCGACCCAAGATATATAGCGAGGCCTAAGGTAAAATTAAATATAAAATCTTTTAGAGCATATAATAGTATTTTAGTAATTTATTAAAAAATTACAAAAAATTATTTTTTTAAGATACTTTAGAATAAAAATTTATTTATTAAATTAATATATTTAATTTTGTATAATATTTTTTTAATAAATAATCAAGTTAATTAATTTAACATGTGTTGTGAAAATATTAATTTTAAAAAATATTTTATTATTTTTAAATTTAAAAATATTATAATATAATACATTTTTATCAAATATAAAATTCTTTTAAGTCATTTTATTAAATAAATATTCATTTATTTTAAAATAATTATTTTAGTGATTTTACTTTTAAGTCAGCTACTTAAAACACCCGTGTCTATATATATATATTTATATATATATATATATATATATTTTTTTTTTATTCATGACACCTAAAATAAAATTATATATAATGCAATTTTTTGAGTTTCATCATATCATTTCCCATAAAATGAATTACAAAAATTTACTCACTAAGGGGAAAAATTGGAGACATCTTCCACTAAAAATGAATAAGAATAGTCTTCCTTACTATTGCATCTTCCACTAAAAATCAAAATATTAACTCAAATTGAGAAGAACTTAGAACAAAAAATCTATTTTAGAGAAATGCATTCTCTCTACACTTCTCTTGTGAGTCAAGTTAATTAAGTGGACTCAAAGGTCAACCATATCATTAGACAGATTTAGACCCCTCTTTCTTTTCATGTCTTGTCATTGCTCTCTCTTTCTCTCTCCCTTCTTCTAACTTGTTGGAATGAGCATAAAGTTGATAGTATATATTGGTACAAGACTTATCATGAATATATCATTGACTATTTGTACTTGTGTATTCATACATTGTGCTTGTACTATATTCTATACATTGGTGACTGTGGTCAAAATGCTATTAACTATTGGATTAACCAAAGTATACCATTCTTCATTTCAACTCCTGATTATTATTTTAGTCAATTTGATCACTGGCTAATTAGTCTATATTGGCTTCTACATGTGTAGTATTAATATTTCATTTTAACCATGTATTTGGTATTTGGTGTTTGATATATACCGATGTTTAATATATGTAGATAATGACAATTAAACACAATAATAATTAACTATATAAATATCTACTTAATAAAATAAGATTAGATATACATGTAAAAATAATTTAAATTGAATCTCAAAATTTTGGATAATTAATTAACCATATTACAAATAAATGACAATTACCAACAATTTAAAATATTGTATAAAAATAAAATTGATGGTAGTTCAATAAAAATAAAAATAAAAATAAATAAAATATCTCTCAAAATTTAATAATCGAATTGACACTAAATTGATAACCGTCTCAACAGTAAAAACTAAAAATAATCGTTAAATTTATATTTTAAAGAAATAATCATAAGTCGATCATTAAAATTTCTATTTATTTTTAAACATAGAATTTTGATTTACTTTTAATCATTGATCTATAGTAGATCTCTTATATAAAATTTGTCAAATGAATTGGTGTACAATATCTAATTTGTTTGTATAGGAACATGGTCATCGATACATAATCTATATTAAATTTTGTTACTTATGAATTTTTACTCAAATTTGTTTTATGTGGGGTCTTTCTTTCCTCTTTTAATCTGAAAAAAAAATTAAATTCCACGCAGAGATATATAAAACATATATTTTATAAAGAATATATCACTTATATCCATCAATTCTATAAAGATAAGTTAAGTTATAATCAATAGAAAAAATGAGATAATTTTCTCTTTTCATTTAATGGGTGGATGGAAGAGAGCATGACATGAAGTGGTGTCACATAAAAACATGCGTGTGCACCCCACTATGACAACCCACAATTTTTGTTTTTCATCATGCTTTGAACAATTGACAAGGAGAGTGTGTGATTTCAGCAAAAAATATGTAGCTATAGCTAGGTATTTAGATTTTCAATTATCAATCAACTCATTTCTTTTGTTTGCATCAACCAAAAATAACCAAACATCATAATATGAGTTGCCGACTGAATAAACAAATTTGCACATTCAATTAGTGTGAAGCAAATCCGGACATATAATGTATTTTTTTGATAAATATCTTTATGAAGATTTAGTTAATCAAAATAGCTCTTATGTCAATGTTTACAATTAAAAATGATGGTGTGGCCCACTAATTATTTAGATTAATCACATATGAGTATCATTTTATCATAGACTAATTTACGTTTGAAATTTAATAATCTTAAATAAATTTATTAATAATTATAATTATAGAGGGACTAATTATTAGGTCTATGAAATATCTAAATTTCATAAGAAAATTAATTTGTACTATAACAATATTGATGTGAAATCAACATTATTTATTTTATTAGTGTGTTAATTTATATATATATATGAAAAATATCAAATCAAAGTGATTTTTATTATATCATGTGAGAGTGACTTTTATTATGGGAGAGACAAATTATTACAATCATTAAATGAAATAAATAAAATAAAGGATTAAGATTAAATGATTCAATTAAAATACTATTTTTTAATGAAAATCAATGCGTAATCTTTAGTTCTAAATTATAAACAGGTAGCTATCATTAAAAAAATAGGAATTAACATGACGATATAGCATTTAAATGAGACACTAAAGGATGATGACAAAGGATGTTTTAGAAAAAAGAAAGAAAAACAAACAAATAAATAAATAAATAAATAAATAAGGACGTTCTGCTTGTGCGATAAAGAATGAGGAGTTTTACAGATCTATATTTTAAATGATTAATTTCATCATAATCTTTTATTTAATCCAATAGTTGTTATTTGTTTCTTTCATCTCTCGTAATAAACATCGCTCTCACTTCATATGTTTCCAAAAATCATCTCTCATAATTTAATCTCAATCCTTTATTTTATCTAACAGTTATTATACTTTACCATTTTATGAAATATTTATCGATTTGAAAATTTTAGAGACTAATTTTTTTTAGGTGAATGATAAATACTAATAAAAATTCATACATATAATTCTAAGATTTTAAATTTAGAATTGAAATATGATGTTTAACTTAATAATTTTAATATTTATTAATTAAATTAAAATTTAAAAACAATTTTAAATACTTTATTAATCACCAAAATGTATATTCTTTACTATTTTTTTAATATATATTTTATAAACTACTAAAATACATAATATTAATTACTTTATATTTAATTACTAAATCACAATATTTTAAAGTAGTTAATAAGATATGTCGAATAAATAGTTAATAATTTATATTTTAATAATCAATAAAATATTTAAAATGGTTAATAATATAAATTTGTAATATAACAAAAAAAATCTCAATAATAAATTAATTTAATTAATTAATTAAAAAAAAATATTATTTATTGTATAAATAGGATGTGTGGCAAATATTATGTCAACTATTTAGGTTGAAATAACATTTTTCTAGTCTGTATGTGCCTTTGGAATCATTACCTTTCATTTGCAAAAGGCAAATGTATAAAGATATTTGCTTGGTGCAGCAATTTACTTGCACGTACAAAAGTCTATAATTAATATAAAAAGAAATGTTGGGTTAGGTGCTTCTTGCAGTTTTTGGGCCACTAATTTGAGCCACCCACAAAGATATATAATATATTTGTGTTAAAGAAAGTTAATTGGACATCCTTAGATTTAGTTAGATATTATATATTTGTGCTAAGAAATTAGTTATAAAACTATAGAAAGTATTAATGTAAGTTATTTTAACGGTAATGTATAAATATGTGTTTTATATTGATTGTATTATAATTTTTTATATTATTATTTTAAATTTTATATTTTTTTGAAGTTCTTTTAAATTTAATTATGATTCTCAATATAGTATTAGAGCCAAAGAATCTTACGATTTATAGTGTTTTTCATAATTGCAATATTTAAAGATTGTAATACTCTATTTTTTTCTAATCAATCAAAAATAATTTTAAAAAGTAAATAATATTATGTTTAATTCAATATTTTTCTAATTATTGTTATAAAATCTAAAATAATATCATTTTATAAATTTACTTTAATTTTAAGTTCATATTTACATGAACGTTTTCGATTACATTTGGCACAAAAAATAATAAAATAAAAAATAATAAACAAATAATATAATAACATCAAATCAAATACAACAACGTAAAAAAACATTAGTAAACTCTCTCTTTTTATTTATGCTGCAAAACAATAAATAACTAAAAAACAGAACTCAATTTTAAATAGACTTTTATTTCTAAATCCATTTCATAAAAAAGATTATATTCGTATTTGAAAATGAATAAATAGATTTATATAAGTCAACATTAATTTTACACAATTAATTATAAAAAACTATATTTTACGGATGTCGCATAATTGATTCATGAACCTAAAATTTGGTTTCAAAACCATTTTTCTGTTTTTAACGGTTTCTCAATATTTTTTATATTTTAAAATAAATTTTAGTGGCGACTCCATTGAATTTAAGAAACGCTCAAAATTTAGACTGCAACAAAGATCAAATTTACAAAGAAATTTAAATGGTTTGTTGTGTCACTTTTAAGACTGGAGATTTTTTGTGTCGTCAAGTTCAATATCATTTGGATACACACAAGATGTTTATGCTTTGTATTTGGCCGACGATGAAATTTTTTTATCCTATGTTGTATTATTGGTTTAATGTTCAAGCGCACATAATGAATTTTTTTTTTCAAATGGTGTAAGATACCAAATATTTGTTAAAGGTTATCATGCATCCCCAAATTTGGTTGTATGCTTCTTTGATTTTTAATCATTATTGACTTTCGTATATATTTCTACCCTACAATAGTTAAACATTTTATCTTTCTCTATATGCTTAGTTAAATATTTTTAATTCTTTGTGCTTCTATAAAATAATTATCATTTTCGTTGATGTTCTTTCCTATGGTAGTTGAACATTACACTTAGTGTTTCCATCTTAAGTGGGTTAAAATTTAGTAGCCAAATTGAGATTTCAAGATCCAATATTGAGATTCTTGATTATATATATGAATGTCTTTGAGACACTAAAAGATTTGCAAGTTAGTCCAAAGTAGATAGAAGACTTCGACGAGATTTTAACCTAAAGTATTATTTTTCTTATAATTTTCTTTCATTAATTAAATTATATATTCTTTTTTCTTATATTGTTCTTCTCAAATTATAAATATTATTACACACTTCGAATTTATAGAACTGCTAGACATTATTAAATTTAGTTATATATGATTTAAGGTAATTACAAGTTAGTTATGAATATATAGAAGGTAGTTATATAAATTATCTTAAAGACATTATATAAAGATATATTCTACACTAATTATATTACACAATTCTTTCACACTATCATTTTAAGATATATATTTCTCTTCATTTATTTATCTTTCTCTTTACCTTATTCTAAACAAAGTTAGTGGTACATTTTTATTGAAATTTGGCTATAAGATCTCTAATTTTCTATTTGGGAATGTGGATAACAACGGATGTTCCTCATCATCAATGAGGATGTTAATTGTTTAATCAAGGTTGAGCTTATTGTCTAAATCACTTCTCTGACTAATAAATTGAATTATTAATAATATCCAAAAAAATTAAATTAACTGATAGGAATTTATGATATTTGTTTATATTTTATTTTAGAAAAATATATGTTACTTTTGTTTATTTTTTTTTTACAAAAATTTTGTTTATATTTTATTTTTAGAAAGAGTATGCGTCTAAATATGAGTCTTTGAGCAAAAAACAAAAAAAATTATGAGTCTTTATTAAGAATTTTATTTCAAATTTTTAATTGTAATTATTATTTTTTACTATAATATCTAAAATTTTGTTCCTCTTGTTTTTTTAAACAAAAAATTATATGATGAAAAATATAAACCATCTCTCTTAAATGACAAACTTGAAAAATAATACTCAATTAATAAATTTTCTTCTACTTAAAAACTGTTTTCTAAATTTTCATTATTTAATCAATAAAATTTTATATCTATAATCTAAATATTTTGGAATGTCTTAAAATAATTAAACTCCAGTAGTTTTATGAGTCTATACACATCAGCCTCATCCAACATGACTTGCTCTGCTTTTTTATTTTTGTATGGAAATAGAACTAGTTTAATAATTAGAAAAAGAGATGGACTTAAGTCTTAACCATTTACGATCAATATGCAAAATGTAATCAAATAAAGTAGAAAATTCAGTAAAGAAATATTAATATAGAAAAGCACACAAGTCTCTTTTTTATAAAGAAATTCTGTTGGAAAAAACTCTATAACCTTATGCTCAATAATTCATGTCAATTACATGATGAATAACCAAAGGCGGAAGCGTACCTGCGGAAATTGCCATTATGAAATCCTGGGATGATGATGATAGAGCCAATGGGTTGGGTGATCTTCCTCACCAAAACACCCTGAAGACCTTGATCTCTTGATGGGGATAGAGAGAACCAGACAGTTTTCTTCTTAGGGTTTGTGAAACTGAATAGTCTTGTTGTGTTTGCCTTGGGGACCACTACCCCTATATATAACTATTATTAGTTATATCCCAAATTGCAGTATTTCTAATTCAGCCCCTCATTAAATTAGAAACCGTCTGGTATCTACACTATTAATTTTCATAACTATTACGCTCTTTAACCATAAACTATTATATATTATTTGACCCCTAGTTTATTGGCTAATTATATAATGACCATAACACACTTTATTAATTAATTACATATGTGACCCATAAATCTTACAATTTCCCACTGGTCACACATGTATCCTTAGGAGTGTGTTAGACTTTATGACGTCAAAAAATATCATTATAATTACCTTGAGCCTAATCCAAATTGTCCCGTCCATTAATCGTATCAACACATGGAACCAAAGAGGCTTTTGTCATAATAAGCATAACTAAACCCATCAATGATCACCCGCACTGACACAACTAAATGACATAGACCCATTATGAAAAGTGTAGCATGAAAATTACATGAAGTTGGTCAATGCATGTCAATTTTCAACTAGTCCTACTTTACCATATGAGATCATACCATAACTTAAATGTACAAAGTAACCAAAACTGAATATTTTAATCTTTATTTCTGATCAGAAAATCCAAATACAATGTATTTGTATTTTACAATTAAACATAGAACATAAATTACATAATGGACGAAACTCCCACTAAAATCAAGATCCCTCAAACTGTAGCACACCCATGTGAGTAGTATGCTCATGAAATACCTTGGGTGGTAGACCTTTAGTGAGCGGATCTGCAATCATGGAGTTTGTCCTTAAGTATTCTATGGATATCTGTCCACTTTGTACCTTCTCTTTAACAACTAGGAACTTAATGTCAATGTGCTTTGACTTGGTTGAGCTCCTATTATTGTTAGAATACAGGACTGCTGATCTATTGTCACAATACAACTTGAGTGGTCTTTCAATCCCTTCAACTATTTGCAGCCCCGTGACAAAATTTCTCAGCCAAATGCCCTGGTTAGATGCCTCATGAATTGCTACGAATTCTGCTGCCATGGTTGATGAAGCAGTAAGACCTTGCTTGGCACTACGCCAAGAAACTGCTCCACCAGCTAACAGAAAGACATAGCCTAAAGTTGATCTTAAGCTGTCTTGGCATCCCGCAAAATCCGAGTCAGAGTACCCAGTGATCTCTAACTGGTCTGACCTCCTATATGTGAGCATGTAGTTTCTTGCTCTCTTCAAATATCTTAGACCCTCTTAGCTGCTTTCCAATAGTCAAGACCTGGATTGCTTAAATATCTGCCTAAAATCCCTACTATGAACGTTATGTCTGGACGCGTACATACTTGGGCATATATAAGACTCCCTACAGCTGAAGCATAAGGGATCTTTTGCATTTCTTGAATTTCCAAACTTCCCTTAGGGCACTGTTTGAGACTAAACTTGTCTCCCTTAGCAACTGGGGTGTCCCCTGGTTTGCAATCCTGTAACCCAAACCTTTTGAGAACCTTATCGATATAGCTCTTTTGTGACAATCCAAGAATACCTCGAGATCTGTCTCGGTGTATCTGAATTCCTAATACAAAAGAGGCGTCACCAAGATCTTTCATCTCAAAATGCTTTGATAGAAATTTCTTAGTTTCGTGCAACATGCCTATATCGTTAGTGGCAAGCAGTATGTCATCAACATACAAGACCAGGAAAATATGTCTGCTCCCACTGAACTTATGATACACACAATCATCAACTGTATTCATCTCAAAACCAAATGAGAGAATTACTTGATGAAATTTATGGTACCATTGACGAGAAGCTTGTTTTAGCCCATAAATGGATTTTCTTAGTTTGCACACCATATATTCTTTGGGTCTCCCAACACAAAGTTTTCTGGATGTACCGTATAGATCATCTCATCAATGTCGCCATTGAGAAACGTTGTCTTTACATCCATTTGATGAAGCTCCAAATCAAAGTGAGCAACAAGAGCCATGATTATTCTTAAAGAGTCCTTCGATGAAACCGGAGAGAAAGTCTCTTTATAATCAATCCCTTCCTTTTGAGTATAGCCTTTAGCTACAAGACGTTCCTTATATCTCTCCACATTACCATTGGAATCCCGCTTGGTTTTAAAAAATCCATTTGCAACCAATGGTTTTCACTCCTTCAAGTAATGGGATAAGTTCCCAAACTGAATTGTCTTGCATAGACTTATACTCCTCATTCATTGCTTCGATCCACTTATCTGAATGAGAATCTTGCATGGCTTGATGAAAGTTGACCGAGTCGTCTTCCGTCATGCCAACATTTTCCTCTACTTCATTGATAAATACTACATAATCATTCGAAATAGCATTTTTCTTTTCTTTAGTGGATCTCCGCAATGGAGCTGGCTCTTGAGGCACTTGTTCTTGAGGATCTTGAATTTGATCTGGATTTTGTTCTTCCTGGACAACCAGATCATCTTGAGTTTGTTCAATAATGGGAAAGTCAACTGGTGGAAGAATCAGTTCTGGAATTGTTACTGATTCTTCTTCAAAGACAAAATCTTTAACCTTAATCTTCCCCCCAAACTCAATATCCTCAAAGAACGTTGTCGTTCACATCTCAAAAATTATTCTCAATTTTGGATCATAAAATTTATAGCCCCTTGATTTTTCTAAGTACCCTATAAAATAGCTGCTAATTGTTCGGTGTTCAAATTTCTTTTCATTCGGCCTATAAGGCCTTGCCTCAGTTGGACATCCCCAAACATAAAGGTGCTTCTGACTAGGCTTACGCCCAATCCAAAGCTCATAAGGTGTTTTAGCCGCTGCCTTAGTTGGTACTCTATTAAGAATGTATGCTGCTGTTTTTAATGCCTCTCCCCAGAGTGACTCTGGCAAGGTGGAATGACAAATCATACTCCTTCCCATATCCTTAAGAGTCCTGTTTCATCTTTCAGCTACACCATTCATGTTGGGTGACCCCGGCATAGTGTATTGTGGGACGATTCCACATTCCTCTAGGTATTTGGCAAATGGTTCCGGACGTTGTTCACCTGAACCGTCATATCTACCGTAGTATTCACCACCACGATCAGATTTGACCTTTTTAATTCTCTTATTAAGTTGATTCTCAACTTCTGCCTTAAAGGATTTGAACACGTCTATTGATTGGGACTTTTCGTGAATTAGGTAAAGGTAGGCATATCTAGAATAATCGTCTATGAATGATATAAAATATTGTTGACCATTCCAAGAAAGAGTTGGAAATGGCCCACAAATGTCCGTATGTATCAATTCTAAGATGTCTGTAGCTCTATATGCGCCTAATTTCTTACCTTTAGTCTGTTTTCCTTTAATGCATGCTACACAAACGTTAAAGTCTGTGAAGTCTGGAATCTAATATTCCATCTGACACAAGTCGTTCAACTCTATTTTTAGAGATGTGACCTAGACGCTTGTGCCAAAGCACTTCTGAATTGAAATTGTCAATTTTTTGCTTAGTACCACGTGATTCCACACTCAAGGTTTCATTATAGTTAGCCACAATTTTCAACAAATAAAGATTATCATAACCAGAAAGTAAACCGGTTCCAACAACATTCGAATTTAAAGACAAAGTAAATTCTTTATTCCCGAATGAATAATAATATCCTGATTTGTCCAAATAAGAAATAGAGACCAAATTCCGTCTAAATGACGGTACAACAAAAGTGTCTTCTAAATCCAAATAATGACCAGAACTTAATAATAATCTAAATTTTCCTATGGCTTCAACTTTTACCTTCTTCCCATCTCCTACATAGATGCATCTTTCAGCATCACTAGGCTTTCGGAAGTTCAGGCAACCTTGCATTGAAACACTGATGTTAGTAGTTGCACCAGAGTCTAACCACCAAGTGTTTCCAAGTACTGAAGCTAAATTAACCTCAGAACAGACCAAAGACAAAATCATACCTTTCTTAACACGCCAAGCATGATATTTGGCACAATCCTTCTTCACGTGTCCAAGACTCCTGCAGAAGAAGTAGTTGCTTTCCTTCGTTTGCTTCTTTTGTTCTGGACCCTTAGCAGCAGCTTTGTTCTTGGGCTCCTCAATTCTTTTCCTTTTGCCCTTGTCTTTAGAGATGCTAGTAAATTGAGCACTTTCAGTCCAGTCTTGCTTCAGCCTGTCCTCTTCTTGCACACATAATGAAATGAGCTCATTAAGAGTCCATTTCTCCTTTTGACAGTTATAAGTCACCTTAAACTGACTGAATTGGGAAGGAAGAGACATCAATACTAAATGAATGAGTAAGTCATCTGACAACTCAAGCTTTAGTCCTTTAAGCTTAGAAGCAATGTTGGACATCATCATAATGTGCTCTCTTATATTTCCCTTGCCTTGATACTTCATGGAAATTAAATTCTGAAGCAAATAACTTGTTTCAGCCTTATCACTTTTTTTCAAAGCGTTTTTCCATCTCAACAAGGAAATTTTTAGCTGTAACTATCGCATCCGAGACAGCACCTCTAAAGACCTCAGGAATGCCACGCTTTATGATCATAAGACTTATGCGATTTGAGCGATCCCATTTCTCATACTCTAATTTTTCCTCAGAAGAACTAGAGTCCTTAGGAGTAGGGGGTCGTTCAATTCTTAATGCAAGGTCTATATCCATGCAGCCAAGAACGATCAGAATGTTCTATTTCCATTCCTTAAAATTTGTCCCATCAAGGACAGGAATAGAACTCAAATTTGCAGATATGGAAGCAATAGATGTTGCGGATTAAATAAAGAACGAAACTTAGAAACTCACATTATAGGAAAATAAATCAATAAATAAATAAATACATATGTTCAAATCATGGAATTTAACCCATCTCAAGATACCCAGTGCACCATTGGGGTCAAGTCTTTGGACAGTAACACCAACTGCTAGTGGTACTCTTGTTGCAACGATCAACTATTGACAATAAGACATGTCAAACAATAAACCTTCCTTTGGGCCGATTTACTGCTCACATGTATACCAAATAATTGTCACACATTTCATTGCAGGTGTACATGTAATTCTTCCAAATATTAACCTTCCTTTGGGCCGGTCAATACCCGCATGAATAAACATATACTCAGCCATTTGACACTCTTCACGAGCAATTTAGACAAGCGAGGTCACTTTGGCGACGTCAAGTTTCAATTAACTCATTCAAAATGTCAAACTTGACTTGAACATATATTTATTATATCCAAATAAAACAATATTTAAAAAAAAAATTTCACTAATATAAACTGTGTTTAATTAATATTTGATAATTATTGTTTTATAAAAATAAAAAAATCCCTTCTTTTCACTATAAGCATTTTTCTGCTGCTTATGGATTATGGATATGAGGATTTCACTATTTAGACATGTTAAACTTGAAGAAATTTGATCTCTGTTTTTTTTAATTTTTTTTATTTTTATTTTTACACAATTTGGGTACTGAATTATTAAGTAGCTATAAATTATAATGTTTTTGCGACAACATAGACTGGCATAACAATCAAGCTATAAATAGAGTTGCAGTGGTAACAGACCAACAGTTGTGATACAAAATCATCAACAATCACAACCAATAAAATAGACCATGAAGTTAAAGAGATACTATGCTTATATAATTAAACACATCAGGAAGAGTAGCATGCTTAAATGACAATAATACATCAAGAATCCTTTCCTACAACTAAAATGAAGGTAGGTAAGAATCACGTGCATATCTTACACAATTACCATAAATTCCTAATATACCTACCGAATTGTTATTGTAAAAAAAAAATTGGCATAAATTCAAATACCAAAGGAAGCATACAAAGAAAATCCCACTGATAGAAGTAGAAGGTACAATAGAACTAAAATAACAACAAAAGTAACGAATTTAACAAATAAATTGACTCAAAATCACATACTCCGGCAACTTCAAAACACCATAACAAAAAAATTATAACCGGAAACAAAAAAAATATGGATTCCATAATATATATATCCAAATTCCCAAATTACAAACTCTAAGATTTCAATCATGTCAAAATTCCCAAATTGAATCCTAAAACAAAGACGATAACCGAATTTCATCATGAATTAAACATGGTAGGCTCTAATGTCAATTGTTGGAAAAAAAAACCCTATAACCTTATGCTCAATAATCCATGTCAATTACATGATGAATAACCAAAGGCGGAAGCGTACCTGCGGGAATTGCCATTATGAAATCCTGGGATGATGATGATAGAGCCAATGGGTTGGGTGATCTTCCTCAGCAAAACACCCTGAAGACCTTGCTCTCTTGATGGGGATAGAGAGAACCATAGAGTTTTCTCCTTAGGGTTTGTGAAACTGAATAGTCTTGTTGTGTTTGTCTTGGGGACCACTACCCCTATATATAACTATTATTAGTTATATCCCAAATTGCAGTATTTCTAATTCAGCCCCTCATTAAATTAGAAACCGCCTGATATCTACACTATTAATTTTCATAACTATTATGCTCTTTAGCCATAAACTATTATATATTATTTGACCCCTAGTTTATTGGCTAATTATATAATGACCCTAACACACTTTATTAATTAATTACATATGTGACCCATAAATCTTACAAATTCGTATTACGATTAGCTTCATGGAAGATATGATAAAGTAAAGTATTTCAATCAGGAAGATGGAAGAGAGAGTTGACCTCTTTCAAGAGAGGTTAGAGACCCAACGGAGTAAATGACACACACCTGACTATGTTAATCAAAGCTTTAGAATGTCTTTTAAATAAGACATTTTTCAAGTCCATATTTTGACATTTTCAAACTCAAAGTATAATAAATACAATCTACCTTGAGAGGGGATGTTAGATATATCTTAATTGGTTAGTAAAATTGATTAGTTAGTTAAGTTGATTAGTTATATTATCTAGTTAGGTATGTTAAGTTGATCAAAGCTTTAGAATGTCTTTTAAATATGACATTTTTCAAGTCCATATTTTGATATTTTCAAACTCAAAGTGTAATAAATACAATCTACCTTGAGAGGGGATGTTAGATATATCTTAATTGGTTAGTAAAATTGATTAGTTAGTTAAGTTGATTAGTTATATTATCTAGTTAGGTATTTGACACTAGTTAGTGGTTGATCTAATTGGCTATATAGTCTTTGTAACTTTTGATATAACTTATTCTCTATTATCAATATCATTCAATTTATATTTTCTATTTCTCTTTTATCAATGACCTAAATGAAGAATAGTAATACTTCACTTGCACTTAAATAGTTATCCCTCAATCTTACTTCTTTAATAAATTATACTTCATTGCCATACAAAATCTTAACAATCCATTCTGCATAAAATATAAATCAATTAGAAATTTATAAAATATTAATCATAATAAAAAAATAATCAATCAAATAAGAGAGTCATTATCTACATAAGAGTGTCGAAAGTGCACATAAAAATATATAAACGTTAGCACAATAAAAAAAATAGATCAACAACCCATTGATACAAGTAATAAATATAAAATAATAATAATTTTACTATATTATCTTTATTATTTATAGATATATTATTTTTATCATAATAAATGTAAAGTAATTAATATTAATTTAGAAGTGACGTACGTACAAGTAAAAGATACAATTGAGAATAATACATTGTATTAAAACTAAAAGTGATAAAGTGTATGATTTGATATGCTGCCACAATGCACCTTCTTGAAAGATTTTTCTTTTGTTTGTCTGTTTTTGCTCTCTTCTATGCTTTTTGTTTTGTTTTTTTCTTTGATATCACTACAATCAATCAGCCACTACAACTTTTTTCTTCTTCAAATGGTTCAGAATCCAGTGCCCCTTGACCATAATTTCTTGTCACTTTTTCCCAATGCCTAATAATGGATAAACTTAATGTTTTTTTTATAATTATTATTTTACAATAAAAATTGATAGGGTCAATTCTTGTGCATATTAATTGGTTATTGGTGGACTACACAAGTAGTCCAATTTTTCCTGTATATAAAGATCCCTCTTTTATATGTTGGAAATTTATATAGATGCTAAGAGATTCTGTTCCCTTAAGCCTGCATAGGCTTGGTTTCGTGTTTTGAAAATTCAAAATTCATTCAAGATGTTTATATCACTTTTTGAAGATTCAAAATTGATTTTAGATATACAAGATAAGTTTTGAAAATAATTGATTTTGACATTATTTTTCTATCAAGAATTGATTTATAATTTGTAATTAGGATTTTTAATTTTTTTTACTCTAAATATAATTTTTACATTTAAATTTATTGTTCAACTCACTTCTTACGTGAATGTATTTAAACAAAAATCACTTTACATTCAATTCACTTTTAATTAAAATTAATTTTATACAATTAATTTACTCCAAAATTATTTTTTATCAATAACATTTAAAATATTGGGATCCTTTGCACTATTAGTGCAAACTTGCAAGATGGAACCACACACAAAAGGAGTCATAATTTTAGAGACCATCTTTGTTATCATTTTCAAAGATTTAGACAATTTATTATACACATTAGACAATTTTTACCATTAATTTGAAATTAGATAGATAAGATAACATATTTAATAAATTAATTTTAAATAATCTTAGGCATTAATTTAGATTAAACAACTGAGATTGTGACACATTTTCATAAATCATTTTGCATTTTCAATTCAAGAATGATTGATGTACTAATGACACTTTGTTTCCACTTACCCTTAAAAAATATATACATCCTTTTTGGAAATGAAGAGGCATACTTAATAAAAATGTTGAACCAAAGGCCATTCTCAAGAGCCACATGTACAATGTAAAGCTTATAGAGGGGATATAAGTGCTCTCTTTGATTTGCAAATTTGGACACTATAGGATTAGAGAATTGATTTTTCATTCGTTTATGTGATCCAATTCTTATAGTTAAAATAGAAAAATGAAAAGTGGACAGGTCAGATTATATAAATTAAATCCAACAGAATATCTTAGAAATTTGTGGCATTGTGTGTATTGCATGAATATATATAACGGTATTAACCGTCATAGGATTTATTGTTGTAAACAGCGACAATTATTTCAACGCTAACCTCATTTTTTTTTAGGATTATGCAACAAAGCAAGATCTTAATATTGAATTCCACCAAATATATTGGAGACAAAACATGTCTTATTATTATTTTTTAAAAAGCCAAAAAATATATTAAACCCCTTATGTTAGTACAAAATATGTCAAGATGATCAATAGTACAAAAGTTATTACATTACAAATAAGAGAATCTATCACTTCTAAACGATAAGAAAGATCGTCGTAATCCCTTATACACTACATCCCAAACAAACCAAATGAGAATAAAAAATGCATAAGTTGCTTAAAAGTGTTGGAGCAAAGAGTGAAGCCCGCTTAAATCAGTCATTGATAGATTGCATCATTAAAGGTGTTCTAAAAAACTCAACCATCATTAGTAAAAATAGTTGATTTTTTTTGGAAACGTAAAACGATGATTGAAAAGTTTATTTTTAGGGAAGATGATTTAACATTTACGAGAACTAAAATTAAAAGTTATTATACAAATAAATATGCAAATTGTATTTTAAATTGGAGGTGTTAATCTCTGAATTTTGTAATTTAACAAATACATAATTGAAATTATAAAATAACAATTAAAATAGTATCATTATTTACGTGGATATTGTTTTAAAATAGACTGTCTATAAAGGATAATTTGTTTCGTCGAGAAATTATTTATTTTGAAGATTAATTATATGTAACAAATTGCGGGGAAGTTGAAACAATTCGTCATTTGTTAGAGATTATGTTTAGAAATTGTTCAAAAAAAAAATAATCAAAATAATTCGTATTTAAACTTTTATTGATAAAGATTATGTTTGAGTAAAAAAAAAAGTTAGAGACTATATTATGACATGTTAACTGAATATTTGACTCCTTCAATTTTTCTAAACAAAAATGTTTGAGATTATGTAATTTCATCACGTGTACTAATTTTCCTTTGAAATTTAAATCATTTATGAACTAATTTATTCATGCACAATTATAATTACTCACAATTTTATCTTTAAAATTAAATTACCATGGAATTCAAGTGGGTAAGCCACATATTTAATTATACTGTCGCATATTCAATTATATTGACACATCAAATTATCTAATTACAAAAATTTATAAAAATACTATTTTAATTGATATTTTATAATTTTATAATATACTTATCAATCTACAAAATTCAAATACTAATTTTATCAATATTTACAATTTAAAGAATTAATTCATCTATTAACTGGTTATTGTATTTTAAGGTATTAAAAATATATTTAAGCTCTTAATAATGGACATGATGTTGAGAAGCACAAAGAAGTCCAACAAATGAAAGAAAAAAAATTAAGAGAAATATTGAACTTTAGAATTAAATAAACATAAAAAAGTTTATTACAAATGGTGTATAATCCACTTTACACGGTTATTCTAACTAAAGTAATAAATTTTAATATAAATTGTTATTGATACGATTTAATTATATTTAATAAACTCTAACTATATCTTTATTTTGTTTTCTTAAGAAGTTATTGTTAGTGTGACTTTTATTTTTTCAGAAACAAAAAACTATGAGAAGAACCGTTGTTTTGTTTTGAAGTGTGCCAAAATCCCGCCAAACCAATGCATGCATACTACTTATATATGTTACATCGTACTGTGTCTCGCCGCCTTTATACAACTTCTTTCATTTCCTCTATCCAAATGAATCCCACTAAGAAACTAACATTTTCCCATATTTTCCAAAAATGTTCAATTCTTAAATCTCTCAATCCTGGCAAACAGGCTCATGCCCAAATGATAGTAACCGCTTTTGTTCCCACCATATATGTTTCCAACTGTTTACTTCAATTTTATTGTAAATGTTCCAATATGAATTATGCGTTCAACGTGTTCGATAAAATGCATCACAGAGATGTAATCTCTTGGAACACTATGATATTTGGTTTTTCTGGAATTGGAAACATGGGTTTTGCACAGTTTTTGTTTGATTCAATGCCTGAGAGAGATGTTGTTTCATGGAACTCTTTGCTCTCGTGTTATTTACAAAACGGGATTCATTGGAAGTCGATTGAGGTTTTCATTAAGATGAGATCGTTGAAGATTTTACATGACTATGCTACTTTTGCGGTTGTTTTGAAAGCGTGTACTGGTATTGAAGACTATGGTTTAGGACTTCAGGTGCATTGTCTTGCGATTCAGATGGGTTTTGAGAGTGATGTTGTAACGGGTACTGCTTTAGTAGATATGTATTCGACGTGTAAGCAACTAGATTATGCTTTAAAGGTTTTCAATGATATGCCGGAAAGAAATTCGGTGTGTTGGAGTGCTGTAATTGCAGGGTATGTTAGGAATGATAGGTTTATTGAAGGATTAAATTTGTATAAGGATATGCTGCAAGAAGGTTTGAAGGTGAGTCAATCAACGTTTGCTAGTTCATTTAGGTCTTGTGCCGGATTATCTGCATTTGAATTAGGTACGCAGTTGCATGCTTATGCTCTAAAGACGAATTTTGGATATGATAGTATAGTAGGAACTGCGACATTAGACATGTATGCTAAATGTGACAGAATGTGTGATGCTCGAAAGGTATTTAACATATTCCCGAACCCTACTCGGCAATCTCATAATGCCATTATTGTTGGATATGCACGACAAAATCAAGGTCTTGAAGCTTTAAAGATATTTAAGTCTTTACAGAAGTCGTATCTTGGCTTCGACGAAATTAGTTTGTCTGGTGCTTTGACTGCATGTTCGGCAATCAAAGGCTATTTGGAGGGGATTCAACTACATGGATTAGCAGTCAAATGTGGTTTGGAGTTTAATATCTGTGTTGCAAATACCATTTTAGACATGTATGCAAAATGTGGAGCATTGATAGAAGCTTGTTTCATATTTGATGAGATGGAAAGAAAGGATGCTGTGTCTTGGAATGCAATTATTGCCGCTCACGAGCAAAACGAAGAAGTTGAAGAAACACTTTCGCTTTTTGTGTCAATGCTGCGGTCAACCATGGAACCCGATGATTTTACTTTTGGCAGTGTTGTAAAGGCGTGTGCGGGTCGGAAAGCTTTGAACTTTGGTACGGAGATCCATGGAAGAATAATTAAGTCTGGTATGGGGTTAGACTGGTTTGTTGGAAGCGCCATTATTGATATGTATTGCAAATGCGGAATGCTAGAGGAGGCAGAAAAGATCCATGAGAGATTGGAAGAGCAAACAACTGTTTCTTGGAATTCAATCATTTCAGGATTCTCGTCGCATAAGCAAGGCGAAAATGCTCTGAGGTATTTTTCTCAGATGCTACAAGTAGGTCTAATACCTGACAACTTCACATATGCTACAGTTCTTGATATCTGCGCTAATTTGGCTACTGTCGAACTTGGGAAGCAGATTCATGGACAAATTTTAAAGCTTCAGCTTCATTCGGATGTGTATATAGCCAGCACTATCGTAGATATGTATTCGAAATGTGGAAATATGCAAGATTCCCGAGTGATGTTCGAGAAGGCACCTAAGCGCGATTACGTGACTTGGAGCGCGATGATTTGCGCATACGCATACCATGGACTAGGAGAAGATGCCATTAAATTATTTGAGGAGATGCAGCTTCTGAATGTGAAACCAAATCATACAATTTTCATTTCAGTCCTCAGAGCTTGTGCACATATGGGTTTTGTAGACAGAGGGCTACATTACTTCCGTAAAATGCGAAGTCACTATGGTTTAGATCCTCAAATGGAGCACTATTCATGTATGGTAGATCTACTAGGGAGGTCAGGCCAAGTAGACGAAGCTTTGAAGCTTATCGAAAGCATGCCTTTTGAAGCTGATGATGTAATATGGAGAACTTTACTTGGTATTTGTAAGTTGCAAGGGAATGTAGAAGTTGCAGAAAAAGCAGCCAATTCATTATTGCAGTTGGACCCTCAAGATTCCTCTGCGTATGTTCTTTTGTCGAATGTATATGCTATAGCAGGTATTTGGAGCGAGGTTGCGAAAATAAGAAGTTTCATGAAGAACTATAAGTTAAAGAAAGAGCCTGGATGTAGCTGGATTGAGGTAAGAGACGAGGTACACGCGTTTCTTGTTGGAGACAAGGCACATCCCAGATCGGAGGAGATATATCAGCTAACTCATTTGCTTGTGGATGAGATGAAGTGGGATGGATATGTTCCCGATATCGATTTCCTTCTTGATGAAGAAGTTCCTCCGTATGAGGGGCACGAAACTGCAATGTGTAGTGTGAGATAATGTAGAAAAGAATTCAGACACTACCTATAATGGCTTAATGGAGATTTCTACATTTAGCTGACAATAAAGCAACAGGCTAAAGGAACTGAGCAACTTGAAAAGAAAGTGGGAGTTAAATTGAATTCCAGATTGCCCTGTACTGAATAGTTGCTTGAGTTGTGATGTTTCACATGCTGGAAATGAGGTCTAGATTCCCGCACATCAAATGGTGGCTTGATTAAGCAGACTCTCGAGTCCCGACATAGCAATCTGAGTCCGGCTGGATATGGTGGCGTTTTAGAGTGTACCAATGGGTTTGGATGGTTTTTCCAACAGTCTGGTTGCCTAATGGCCATTCTCCAATGTCTCCGAAGGAATCTGAACTTTGTTTCTTGAGGTTATGTAATCAAACTTATCATTGAGCTAACACATCATGGAGATGGGGATAATGTATATCTCGAAAAGAAAAACATGTGATTTTTGAACTAGATTCTAAAGAGGCTCTTCTTTTTATTCATAAGCCAGATTTTCATACCATAGGATTATGCAGCCATCAAATGGAACTGATGGGTAGATCCAAGCCACACTCTTTTGACGTGGAGGGAACTTTTAGCAGTGATTTTCTGACTAAACTTGTAGTTGACAAACCATGTTCTCTAGAACAGATATTCAATAATTGCAAATGGAATAAAAGTGATGATTTTATCGTCAGTGTTTTTTCTTTTTTATATACATGTATTTAGAAGTTGTCTGTTGAAGTACTAACATTTTAAATTGAAAGCATGTCCAACATTGACACGACATTAACATTTGTGATACAATTGTTTACATTTTATCAAAATATAGCAGTGTTTGTGTATGTGTTTGTGCTTTATAGCTTTTCAAGGCCTGTGAAACTGTGTTATGCATATACTCACATCTTGATCTTCCTTTCACCCAGAATGTTCACAGTTTTTTTATTATATATTGGTGAAGAATGTACAATTCATTCTGATTTTGCTCTTATTATCATCCTAAGCCTAACAGCTATGTTCCTGTATATCAAAAGCATCTCTGATATGGTTGAAGTTAATTTATTTAAGCGGTTCAAATACTGTGTTTGCATCTGCATACCATCCAAAGCTAAATGGGTAAGCAAGGAATGTTATCAAACTGTTCTTAACAAAAAAAAACTCTTTGGATGGGTTTAAATTGTATCTGTGTTTATAATAAGAAATTTTATACTGCAGGTAAATGCAGCCCCAATTACAATTGTAATGTGGCTGCAGAGACCTCTTGAACAGAAATAAGATAAATTTAGTTGAGATAACTTTATCTTTTAAAATAAATTCTTCATTTCAAAAGGATGAGGGCTGTATTATTATTATTAAAAAGAACTATATAATATAAAAAAAAAACATGTCTGCGTATATTTTGGTTCCACTTTCAGATAAACTAAAATTGATTTTAGAAATATTAAATTAACTTTGATATTTTAAAATTTAAAATGTTATTGAGTAGAATTGACTTTGCTTTCACAGATGATTCTAAAGCTAAGATTTATAATTTTTTACTCAAGTAATTTTTACACACTCAAATTTATTGTTTCAACTCACTTTTAGGTGAATGTATCAAAACATAAACTACTTTATACTCTACTCACTTTTAACTAAAATCAATTTTTGTCACCGCAGAACCAAACATATTAATAGAAAGAAAAAGTAATAACTACCACAAAAGATAATATATTGGAACAAAATTTGATTACTACACAATGCTTAGCATTAAAATCTACAACGTATATAGCCTTGTAACCTTGTACCATATGTCACTCCTCATTCCTGCCTTATCCAAAAATAAATTATAAATTTCTGATGACAATCCAATCATAGACTGACATCAAAATTCAAGTCTTTGAAATACAGAAAGGTCACAGCTGAAAGCAGTAAGACAAACACTAATATTAGTAAGTGCTTAAAAGTAAAAACTCCTGCATCTATTCTCCTCACACTCCCAACATCTGGCATAGAATCTGTTTTTACTTCATCATCATTTGCAGATAAATTTTTCCATGTCTTGGTCACCTGGAAAAGAAAAATAGGAACAACAATTAGAACTTTGCTCTGTCCTTATTTAATATAATAATATTTCTTTCAAAATAAATAAAGAACGGTATAGGATAAAATGGACAATTTGGAAGGAAACTAACAACTAAATTAAAATAACATTTCTCTGTCAAGTATTTATCTATCGATCAGAATTCTTCTATGATTCAGGTGCCAACAAAAGATAATACTATAATTATTCCGTCCGATCCAGTCTCCATTATAAGCAAAATTAACAAGCTTCACACTCGATAGGAAATTCAGTTGAAAGTAATTAATGTACTTGATCTCAAAAAAACATAAGCTCGTTCACAAAAATACCCTTTTATGAGATTTATTGCTGACTCATCTCTTTTTAATTGTTTGCTAGCATTAATGAAAGTAGTTATAAATTGCTCATATTTGAGACCAAAAACCATTGATAATTTTTGTTTATATTCAAGACTAAAGGAAGTAAATATTGTACAGTGAGGAGGAGGAAATGTATATAGCCCAAAATCTGAGCCAACAATTTTAACAAAAATAGTCATTTATACAAACCACATAGGATGCTTTATGCTCATAATGTTAACCAAGAAACCATGGATTTTATGCCAAGTACTGTTTTAAATTTGCTAAAAAAGTACATTAAACTAACAAGAGGCAACAGATTTTACCTGCAAAGAAAAAGTTGTTATCTCATATAAGGCACTTGTAATGATAATAAAACAATTTAACATTATCCACCAGCAAGACTACTATGAAAAGAATAATGTGTAACTAAGTTAGGACCCTAGGAGTATGCCATGCATGTTAGTACACTCAAACAAAATACTGCCAATAGTTAGAGGTAAGGACTAAGGAGGTTTGGACACGTGTGCAGAAGATACGTAGAAACACCGGTAAAGAGGATTGATAAGAAGGAGGACAATCCAATAGTAGAGAGAACGAAATAAATACTATAGGCCAAACAATTAAGAGGAGTTAAAGGTAAATCATCTATTTTAAACCTAATACAAGACAAGGCATTACAGCATCATCAATCCGAGAAATTGTGATATTTGACATTGTTACCCTGAGTTGAAGCAAATAAGTTTATCCCTTTTTATATATTATAAGTAGCCAACAATTATGGAGATGATCTTTTTAGAACATGTATAAGTTTAAGAGAATTGGAATAAAAGAGCATACATCTTTAAGCAAACTAATCTTTTATGTTAACTACTCAGGAGATTCTTGCCTGTCAGTTACATACACAAATAAAAACATGTTGATAAAGTCTGAAGTACTAACCTCTTGGTTAGAGGACCAAGCTGCACTTTCTTGAGAAGAATCCTTATATGTCTGCTTCAGCTTTAGTACCAAAATTTCGTTCTCACTTGCTAAGGAAGAAAGCTGCAAAATAAAGTACAACAATTTCAAATAACCATGCACTGTTTAAAGAAATTACTGCTAAATTTTCATCCTCTGAATTTTCAATCAAGTTAGTCTATACTTCAATTTAAATAAAATGGAAAATACTCCATACATACTAAACTAGTTAAACTCAAAAGGCAGAAAGTGGAAAAATCAAACAGGAGAAAAAGATGGTTTGCTTGTTCAATTGTTATGCACAAACTGACACACAAAAGAAAGCATCACATAGTTTCATGTGTAGTATCATGGTTTTAAATTTCTTTCCGCAACTGCAATTGTGGCTGCAATAATTGTGGATTTTGATGTCTCTGCAACAGTATTACAACCGCAATTTAGGCTGCATTTCCCTGCAATATACAGGTTTGCAGCGTAACCACAACCGCGATTTAAAATCATGGTAGTTATTAATATAATTTTCAATGATCATACTATGCACATCAATGGATGGTGGTATAATGTCAAGATTTCAAAAGCTTGGCCTTTACCTGCTTTTTAAGATGCTCTCTTTCAAAAGCGACCTGTGTCACCAAATTTTTGAAAACTTTGGTTAGCTTCCCAATATCCTTTGCAGTTGCCATTTTTTCTTCCTCCACTTTGTGCAGCGATCCCTCCAAGCATTCCAATCTACTCCTCAAGAAACTAACTTCCTCATTCAAATCAGCATTATATTCAGATACTAAGATACATTTCTCCTCTGCACTGTCGGCTCGACTCTCGGCTTTAGAAACCTTTGACTTAACATTCTTGATCACATGCTCCATATCTTCAATTGTGTAATACAACATCTTTTGCTTCTCCTGACTAGCTTCAGCAGATGCTACGGCATGCTGCAGCCGTAAATCGGACTCCTTTAGCTGCCTCTTAAGTAACTCTACACTCTCGGATGTGCTACCACCATCTTTTAAAAGAGCCAGCTCCTTTTTGAGTTCATCGTTAGTTTCTGTCAACATTTTACACTGAGATTCTGCAGCATTAGCCCGATTTTCTGCATTCAATACATTTTCTTTCAGTTCAGCGATAACTTTATTCGTGGCTCTAATTTGAGAACACACAGCGTTGTACTGTTGCTGATATTCATTAGCAGAGACCTTCACCTTCACTAACTGGCCTTCATATTCTTGTATCTGTTTCTCAAGTGAAATCACCTTGTCACTCAAATTGACAACCTCGGAATTGGCAAGGTTTAGTCTATCTTTGGCTGTGCTGCTTTCGAGCTCCGTAGAAGTTTCCAGCTTAGCTCTAAGATCAGATTCACATTGTCTTAAACCATTCAAATTGAACTGAGAAAGCTTGAGTTTAGCCAACAATTCATTCGAAATTCCCGTCAGGATCTCATGTGCATTGTCTGCTTCAAACCATCTTTCCCACACTTCAGTTGCTTCTTCCTCAGTTTGAGTTAGCTCATCTTCTAAAGAAATGATCCTTTGTTTTAGCTTTTCTTCAACTTTCCTCGAATCGTTAAAATTCTTCTCGAGATCCATTTCACTTGCTAGAGATTTCTCTAGCATCCTCAGAATGTTTCTCTGTTCCTCAACTGTCTGCATGTTTATCATGGTGTCAACATTCAACGTTTGATCATCCTCTTGGACATTTTCATCTTCTTCAACATTACCTGTCATCATTGAAATCCCACATATAAAAAAAAGGACAACAAATATTTATTAGAAATGGAAAATTATTCAAATAAAAATAATTTATTGGTCAAACATTAATAAAGAAGCAGCCATTTTGAGCCAGTCAGTTCAATGCTCTTCTTCTCAGCTCTTTCTTCCATTACTTTATTCTTTCTTTTGTTAATAAATAATAGAAGAACTCCATAATGCACAATAGCCGTTTCCAATTTCCCTTTGCATGAGCATTTACACACACGATATTAGATGATAATTGAAGTGGGCCCGAGATAATGAAACAAACAAAAAAGAATATACCCTTTTCTAACAACTGAATGGAAAAGACAAAGTCATGAAATATAAAAACAAGGGAATAAAGGATATTCACCATCAATGTCAAATTGTTTTACACTGACAACCAATCCCAACTCGCCAAGATAACAAACAATTGCATAACTGCTTTTATTTAAAAACTATAAAATATGATATGGCAAATTGAGTTGTGATTGGATGTCATGTCAGTGTGTGAAGCACAAATATTAATGCGAACTTCGAACACGATAGGACACAGACACATCGACACCAGTAATAATTTGAGAAAACAAATTAATTGAATATAATCAAAGTGTCAGGTATTGTGTCGATGACACGTGTCAGACACAGGGCCACCCTTTCAATCATAAGTGTGAGTACTACAAATAACTTTGCACCTAAGGTGCATATCCCTTATTCTCATAAAAGATGCAATTAATGTGCAAACAAAAACAAAAACTACATAAATAAATATCAATCATTAAGAGCCACTACATACCAATATCTTCCTTCTTATAAGAAGACAAAGTCCGTTGAAAACTAACAGATTGTTTCTTAACCTCATAAAACTGCTCCTCTGACAACTTCAAACTTTGTTCACATTCAACCAACCTATCTTGCCAAGTGATGAAAGAAGAAACTCTCTCTCTAGCATCAGAAATCTCATCATGTAATGTGTCCAAAAACAAACCCAATTCTCTAACCTCAGAACCCAACACCCCACATAAAAAATCAAATTCAAAACTCTTTATAACACAATCAATTTCCATGTTTTCTTCTTCTAAAACCAAACCCTCTAATTCAGCTTCCAAAGATTCCAAATGCATCATGAAAATATTCAAGTTTGAAACTTTCTCAGAGAAACGAGCTACACTCAATTCTAGATCCACAATTACATCAACCCCTCCAACATCAATATCACCAGTATTATCTTCAGCACTTTGAGTTTCCATCGTTCTAATCTAAAAAAACTACAACTATTGTTTTTCAAGAACCTGAGAAAAAAAATTCAAACATCAAAATGCAACAAAAATAATGATTTCAATATTTAAGCCATAAAGTGAGTATAATAAACTAAGAAGCACAAATATAGACACTTGATATTGACACATGTAATTATTTGAGAATACGAATTAATTATTCTCAAATAAATTGAATGTAATCAACATATCACCGACGACATGTGTCGGACACTATTGATTAGAAGTATCGGTGCTACGATAAATGTAATGGAATCAACCAAAAACAGATTAATTGAAAAATTAAAGAAGAATTAGAAATGAATTGAGATTGCAAATTTTGAAGGAACAATAGAAATGTTTAAAAGTTGAAGAGAATGGAATCATACCAATTGAAAAATGGAGAATTTGAAGATGGAAATTTGAGTTGATTTTGGAATCGTTGAATTGAAGATTTTTTCCGACAACGGAAACGGTTGCGACCTAACTGAAAATTCAGATTCACACAACACTGGCAACTCACTGTGAAACGCAGCATTTTGCTTCCAAAGAGGTGTTTATTATTATTATTATTATTATTATTATTATTATTATTATTATTATTATTATTATTATTATTATTATTATTATTATTATTATTATTATTATTATTATTAATATTTATAATTATTACACGTGGGATAAACAAAAGTGGATGGCTCTTTTTCATTTTAGGCAAGGGTATTCTCAAAAACGATTTTTTTTCTTAATCGGAAAAGAAGTGATTAATTTTCTTTTGCATACAAGTGTCTAAATTTCTGAAGTTAATTTAGGTATATAATGACAAAGATATCTATTATTTTTTTAGGTATATATGATTAATGAGTGAAAAATAAATAAGAATAAAGATAAAAAAATCAAATAATGATGCATTATAATTTACTTAAAATGAATTACGTTCAGTCCTCATAATCGATGAGTTTTTTTATTAATGTAATTGGCACAAGAATATTCTTATCGTCACGCTATCTTTTTCTATTGTTTTTCATCAATTACAAAATTTACCTTTTAACTTTGAAAATATTTTTATAGATATCTTTCAGTCTAGAAATAATTTTTACAAGTTATCTATGAATAGCTTAAAGAACTGATACAACATACTCAAACTATCTTAATAGATAACTTTGAGTTTCAAATGATGTGTATTAAAATGTTTTAGGATCATAATCTACTCATCACTTGTTTAAGATTCATTATTAGTAATAACTCAATAAAGTGATTATTTAATATAATAAGAGAGAGATGGAGTTTTGCTTGAGTATGATTGTTAAGTATTGGAATTATTGCTTTAACATCTCTTGCAAATGTCTTCACCTTAATGTTCCTTTTACAGATAAAGAGAAGGTCAGAAAAGGCTCATTATAGTTACTTAACTTGAGTTAAATGTTTGTTCATAGTGTATAAAAAACGAGGATAAGTGATTGAATAGTTGTTTAGTGTCAGTCATTTGTCTCAAAAGCATATTGAGCTTTCAAAAAGTGCAACAACAATGTACTATTATTTTTGTTGTCCTTGCTCATAACTCATCACTCTGGTCATCGATCTGGAGGCTGCTTTGGGCCTAAAACTTGAGTTTTGGACTTGATTATTGTTTTGAGTAGTCTTGATATTCTTTTAACTTGAGATTTGGACTATGGAGAATGATTTGTATTAATTATGTTCTTAAAAATAATTAACCAAAATGATTTTTTTATAAAAACTAGAGTGTTCCTTGATAAACCCGGATGATCCTTGATAAATGAGAATGTTCTTGTTATCAATCTCCAGTTCAAATAAAACATGATGTTCTTGATTTATTTTATGGTGAGATCGTTGATGTTTGTATGAATGTATTTGATCACCTATCTTTAAATAAATCACTAAAAAACACAAGTTAAATAGCAACATTATCATAAACATGATTAGTGATTAATTAACTGTTTGTTTGTCTTCAGAAGACTTGATTTGAGATTTTGCCTCAACAATTTATCCCTTATGGATGATGACAAAATGCATTTGTTAAAAAATTCCCCCTTAATCTTTGCATATATTAACAAATATTTTTTAGCCAGAATATTTTTTTCATTAGTCAAGATATCAGAAGGGTTCATACATATGATTCAAAGAAAAAAACATAAAAGTAAAACAAATAAGTACATAATGTGTTCAAAAATACTTCTTTAAATCTTAAATCTAATTTCTTCTTGTCCCCTTTTGTCATAGCAAAAAGATGTGGAAGGATTCCGTAGCTAGAGCAATTCAAAAGGATAAAGATGGAGAAAAGCCATCAAATGATAAAGATATGGATGGCCTTGGTAAATCAGAAAAGGTTGGAGGCGAATTTGGTAGAGGTGGTTTAAGTCCCACCTCAGGAGCAAGTTGAGTAGTCATCCAATCTCTAAAATTATGATTCATAACATGCCAAATAGCTTTCTTTCTTGATGGGAGGGATGGAAATTTCAATATCTTTCTTTTATTTGGTTGAAGCAACATATTTCATGGAAACACAATATCCCTTTAAGCATCCATCTTCTACAACTACACGCCATCTTATTGAGATTAATTGTGGAATTTTCTCCAGTTTTGTTGATGGCGTTGGTGTAAGCCTAGACGAAAATCTATTTTATATAAATTATTATTTGTATTACGGATTTATTTCATATATCTAATTTTAATTATATGTACAAGGTATTATTTATTATGTTATTAATCGTATAATATAATAAAGTTCTTAGAATAAATAGTTTGATTAATAGAACATCAAATGTGATTTGATCGTGATACTTTATTCTATATAGAATATTATTCTTAAAATACATGTAGTCAAAATATTATTGTTAATCAAGACGATATTAATACATCGAGAATATTATGTGAGTAGACTGATCACATCTCACGAGTCATAAATATGATATATCAAGTCGTCACATAGGTATAAATATTAAGAGTAATAATTATTTTGGATTAACATGCTATGAGAATGCTAAATAATTATTGTGTAAGTGTCATTAGTGGTTTTTATGTGACCATAGTGTGTAGTACTTTGCTTGAAGTCAGTACAATCCCTACAAGGAGAGTTGTAGGCTTTAAAGACATCAAATGTTGTTGGTAACAAGACAATCATAAATGTGGTTATTGGACCTGTAGTAAATCATGTTGAGGGGTGTGAATGATGTAGATAGAAGTTATGTCTTGGGTCACTCAATAGTGTTAGATAGTCGAAATACATGATTATGCTAGTATATCTCATTATATGATATTAGGTTAATTAGTTTTACACGTCTATGCTGGGATCGCGAAATAAATAATTGAACATTGTAAGGATGATAAATATTGTAATTTGCATTAAATTAGACATTTAGACGACTGGACAATTACTGTAAAAAAAATATTGATCGCAGTAAGGTTTAAATTGTATCACCAATCTTGATTTCAATAGCAATTATACATTGCTAGATGTCAATCATTTTTATAATATTTTATAAACTATATATAATATTTAATATTGCCATTTCAGTGAAAGCATATAAGTGTCACATGTATAGAGTGAAGTAGCAATGTCAATTTACAAGATGGGGGTCTGAATTATAAATTCACCTATTTAAAATTTCTTGTTAAAAACTTAAGAAAATAACTCAAGAATGATCTTGGTTATGAAAATAGAAAACAAATAACGTTCTTGATTATGAAAACAGAAAATGAAGAACGTTTTTGGTTAGTTAAAATCACAATTTTAGTTTATTTATTTAACTTTATAATCCAAATGATTGAAAGTAAATAGAGATAACGAAGAGATACCACACAAAGATATATCTTGGTTCACCAAACTCGGGATACGTTCAGTACTCACAACTGTGAGATTTTCCCATAAGTGTTCAAACAGAGAACGTTCTTGGTTTTACAACGCTCTTGATTTTACACAGTTTTTGTTACAATCAATCTTGATCTGTAACAACTATTCCTTTCCCCATAAAGGATTTAATCAGGTCACCTATCAATCTTGAGAGAATTTTACAATTCACCTTTTAACCATAAAAGGATTTTTACAACAATACTCAAACTATAAACAACCCTTATAGTTTTGAGTTTACGAACTAATGATTTAGAGAGATTGGTTGAATCGGATTATGCTCAACTCGTATTTTATAATAGATTCTTGATAAAAGAACTGAGTAATACGATCTAGATATATGATGATGAATTCATAATTGTTTATTTTGCAAATGAGAAGCTTTCAAGTATGTGATTGATGGATTTTCTTAGCCCTTTAAGTTCTAATTTTTCATTCAGTTTGGGGTTCCTTTTATAGGCTTTCAAAGAGGTTTAATGACAGTAAAGAATAGTTGTTGAAAGTGCTCTGTCGGTCTTGACCAAATACCAGATTTTATGATTAAAAAAAATTCAAGTCTTTGAACACTTTTGAGTCCTATTTGACTGGTCTGGAATTCTTCATCCATGATTGTAATGATCCTTTATTTATGCACACAAATATCTCAAAGACGTGCTTAATCAATTCAGATTAAGATTTACTTTTGAATCGTGCAAAACAGGCTGGAGAATGATGTAACAAGGTTGAAGAATGATGTTCAGTAAAATGGAGAATGTTGGTATCATTCTAGACTGATGTCATCATACTTGGACACTACAAGAATTCATCAATTTTGTGAGGGCCAAAAGCCCTCACAAAGGGAAAAATAAAACAGCCACAAAGGTGGCTTTTATGAGGGCTTTTGGCAGCCACAAAGAAGTTGATCACAAAATTTTGTGAGGGCTTTTGCAGCCACAAAGAAACTGAAACACGTTGGCATTTGTGAGGGCTTTTGCAGCCACAAAATAGAGGCATTTGTGAGGGCTTTTGCAGCCACAAAAGTCTGCCTTTGTGAGGGCATAGGCCGCCACAAAGGACAGGCTGAATTTGTTTGATTGGACGTTTGTAAGGGCTTTTGGCCGCCACAGAGGAATGCTGACTGGACCTTTGTGAGGGCTTTTGGTCGCCACAAATGCCAAACTGAATTTGTGAGGACTTTTGGCAGCCACAAAGGATTGCTGACTGGACCTTTGTGAGGGCTTTTGGCCGCCACAAATGCCAACGTAATTAATAAATTAATTTTGAATTCTAAATTAATAGTTTATTATAATATTATATTTAATAAATTAATATAATTATAATATTAAAATTTAAATTATAATTAAATTAAATTTGAAATATAATGTAATTATAAATTAAATTTAATATATATATATATATATAATAAACTAATTTTAATATAATTAAAAATTTAAAATAAAATATTTAAATTAAAAATAAAGATTAATAATTAAATCAAAGATTAATTTAAATAATAAAATATTTAAATTCATAAAAAAATATTTAAATTATTAATAATAAAATATTTAAATTTTTAATTAGAATGAAGTTTTAGAGAGAAGTTGGATGTGAAAAAATGAAGGAGGAGGGGAGAAAAATATATATAGGGTCACCTTGGGCATTTGTGGCGGCCAAAGCAGTCACAAAATCCAGCTATAATGTCATTTGTGGCGGCCTTTGCAGCCATAAACGCCACGTGCACAATCCTTTGTGACGGCTTATGCCGCCACAAACTCCCTAGTCACATCACTCCTTTGTGACGGATTTGGCCCTCACAAAATTCATTTTTTATGGCTGTAAAAGCCCTCACAAAATCCTTAAATATTTAACTGGATTTTGTGGCTGCCTAAGCTCTCACAAAATCACAATGTTGTGATTTTATCACCTTATTCTTCATCTAATCCAAAGTTTTCTATATTATGTTCACCTTCAATGGTTCTTTTGGGCCTCCATTTCCACATTTTTCATAGGCTCACCACTATCTTCTGAAAGCCCCAACTCTTACTTGTCTTTGGCCTCTCACCCACACTACCATCCATTTCCTTATCCACACCCCATCCATTTTCCTATCTAAACCAATATCCACTACCTTATCCATATATAACTCATTTTTATTTACTTCACCAGCAGAATTCATTGTCACCTCATCATTTAATTATACTTCATCGTCTAAATCTTCAAACCTAACATCAAGTACTATCCACACCATCCTATTTTTAATTTTAGTTTCCATATGTCATGTTTCACTTTGTGCCAAATTTCAATTTTAATTTGGGCTTTACCTAAATTGTCCATTATGGTAGAAGTCTACATAAAAACATCCATATTGTTATAAACATAAAGCAACTCTCATTCAATAAACAACACTATTTTTACCCAAAACACCAAACCAAAAATGGAATACAAATAAGGTAGACTGGAATATGATAAAAATCGAATACAAAATGGATCACACAAATAAATAATTTTTATCAACAAATATGAATAAAATAATAGAATACTAGCCCACCACTACAAAAAAAAAAAAGCAAAGTAATAACACTAAGAAGAAATAAACTAATTTTACATACACAAAATCTCTAAAAAAAGTAAATACATAACACAAAAATATTCAAATTGATACGTATCACACATATATGTTTGCACACAATAATCGAGTGTCCCTTTTTCTCTAAGTGAAAATTTCTCCTCGAATCAAAATCCGTTTCTTTTGATGAATAGTTCACATTTTTCTTTTTTTCACAAATCCTAGATCCACAAATTTTAATTTGGGAAACATTACTCCACTTATGATAAAATATGTAATGGCGTTAAGAACACATCAATATTTTTGAAATAGAATTGAAAAGGGTTTAAAGGAGGCACAATTAAAGGGTTGAGCATGTCTAGTCTTGTTTAATTTTACTAAAATATATAATATTGGTTGAGGAAGTTTTTACATAAGGCGATGAATGGTGTTGGGATTTGGAAAAACTACGAAGAGAGTCTCATAAAAAAAAAAACTTAAGCTAGCTAAATACATTTAGAGAGAGATCTATTTTTTTTAATTTTTTTTTAGCGGAGAAGTATTCCTAACCGCAAGATTAAAAGATTAAATTTTATAAAAATATATATAAAAAAAAATACTCATCACCTTATCAATCGATTTGAGATGATAAATTAGGTTCAATATAAAAACTTAAGATGATATCAGAGTCTACTTGATCAGATCACCCACCATTTATTTATACATATCAAATTCAATAGTAATAAAAAATAGAAAAATATATTAATAAAAATTCAAGTCTCATATAAATAAAAGATAGAACTCTATAAAAATATATAAAGCAAATTGATATTCATCCCTTATGAGTTAGTATTAAAATGATAAATTAGACCTAATATAAAAACCTAATATCAATCTATAAATGTAATTTGAGGTTTGATAGCGTATAAACATGTGTTGGACACATAATGGCAGAAGGTAGGGGCTGTTCCAAATGAAGGCAGCAAGTTGAGGTGGGTGCTTAATAAAATAAAAAACATCAAGAGCAAAACATGTAACATTTAAAAATCATGTGTGGGGCTATTTAATATTTCATAGCACTAGGTAGAATAGAACAACGTTGTTTCCTAGGTGAAGAGCACGTGAAATTATTGTGCTACTATAATATAGAACAATGATGTATGGAGATACAAAGGTGTGGAGATTTTGTTGTGATAGAAAGATACTAATCAAACAAAATTAAATTAGTGTGGGATATTTAAAGATAGAAAAATGAAATCTCTCTTTAAAAAGTTATCACTAAATTATGTAAGGAAAAAATTAGAGAAAATTTAATTTTTTCTATCGGTAATTAATTTTTTTCTAGTAATTCTACCACCATGGGTAGCATTTTAATTTTGTGCTAGTTTATTTTTAAAACATGATGTCCTTGTTGGTGAATTGTTAGTGTTTGGTTCATTTGGAGCCATCACTTTTTACTAGTACTAGTCTACCATTTTAATCTTATAAAATTGTTAGTATTTTCTAAAACAATTAGGTGCCTATATTTTAGATGGTTACATTGACTTTTGTAGAACTTCATTGCGTGACGAAAATTCGATATTTTAGGTTATTTACATTTTTTAATTAGACTTAAAATCTTGCTTGAATGTGGATATCTCTTAGTTGGAATAGTGCCGACCCAATAAATTTAGAGTTTAATGTAAATTTAAAATAGGGTTTTAATTTTACAATATTTAAATAATTTTTTTTAACGGATATACAATATTAAACAACTAACAAATAAATATTTAATTAATACATTCTCACGATTCAGTAAACTTTTATGAAATTAATAATTAGTGTCAAAATTGTAAAGTGAAATTTATACTATAAAAACTAAAAAAATAATACTAAAAGAATTATAATATAAATTTAAGTTCTAAAAATACTTGAAGTTCAAAAAACGAAGCTTTCACTTGCCTCTCCTTGAATCGACTCTGAATCGGAATATTTATTAAAGAAAAAACTAAATATAATTATTTTAGATAATGATTCAAAATCAAAAGGAAAATACTATAAATATGTTATTAATATTAATCATAATAGTTTATTAATATAATTTTATATTTAATTATAATAAAAATTAATTGTTTTTAATATTTTAACGATTGTAGCTGACTGATAATAAAAACATAAAAATGTATATGAAATAAATTTACAATAATATTAGACTTAAACAATACAAATAAATAATATAAAGAATCAGGACTCCATGATCCATATGTAATTTCTTTTTGAAGTAGTGATTCATGTGAATTGACCAACAATAACGTAATAATGATTGATTCTATTAATTATTTCATTGATTTTTTTAATAGTATCTAACTATTTAATTAGAAACAAACAAACATGACACGCAAGTTGCTTACTTTTTAAATAATTATTAATAAAAATTCGTAAAAAAAAAAATTAATAATCAGCATGTATTTTAAGAGGTGCACTTGCAAC
>JBBPBS010000629.1:1162685-1172703 GCA_037974835.1 Cicer judaicum | reverse complement strand
TTTTTTTTAATGAATTTCGAAATAATTTAAATAAAAATAATTAAAAAAAATTAAATTTTTATAAATATGTTCTAAACATTATAGTTTTCTGAAATATTGGAATAAATCTAGAAAATAAATGTTTTCAATTCTCTAAAAAAATAAAAATGAAAACTAAATGCATTAATGGACATTAAATAAAACAATTGGTGCAATTCTCTAAACACAAAATGAAATTCTTTAATAATATAAAAATAAAAATTAATGCATCAATCTCATTTTTGAAAAACAATATGTTGTTGTTCATGATGATAGAATTGATCTTCTTCTTCGACATCAATCTTTTGTATGTCAAAATCATCAAATTCATCAAATAACACATGCACATTTACTTTTTTGTTCTTACATTATAGATTCTATAACCATTGGAATAAGTGGAGTAGCCTAGAAAGAAGGATTTATGTGATTTTGCATCAAATTTTTTTAAATTATCTTTGTTATTTAAAATATAGTAATAACAATAAAAAAAAAATGAAAGTATGAAATATTTGACTTTCTGCTATTTCATAATTTATATGGTGTTTTGTTGATTTTTTTTTACTGAAGCACGGTTTAAAATGTAGCAAAAAGTGTTGATTGCTTCAACTCATGAATAATTTTAAACATTTGATTCCTCCAAAATAGTTCTAGCCATTTATTGCAAAATTCTATTCTTTCTTTCAAGAGCTCCATTTTGTTGAGGAGTTCTTGCATAAGAAATATTATGAGAAATATCATTTTAATCAATGAAATTCTTAAAAGAATCATTTATAAGTTCTCTTACATGATCACTTCTTACATGAATGATATTTGAGCTTTTCTCATTTTGAACTAGTTTACAAAAAGTTTGAAATGCTTCAAATGAATCGTCATTTTGTTTTAAAAATAACACTTGTGTGAATCTTGAAAAATCATTAACAATTACAAAGTTATATTGCTTTCCTACTAAATTTGTAGTTTTGATAGGACCAAAATGGTCAATGTGAAATAGTTTAAGAGGTTTATGAGTTGAAACAAAATCTTTTGAATAAAAACTACTCTTGACTTATTTTCCTTTAAACAAGCTTCACATATTTTATCTTTGTCAAAACTAATTTTTAGTACTCCACTAACAAGATCAAGTTTGGATAACTTTGGGATTGTTTTCATGCTTATATGCTCAACATGTTTATGCTGCCCCCATTTATCATTATCAATGGACATAAAACACGATTCAATGAGTAATTTTTCTAAATATAACATATACATATTTTTCTTTCTAGACCCAAAAAAGAAATTCCAGAAGATGTTAGTTTCACTTCACATGATTTTAGTTTAAAAAATAACTTCAAAATCACTATCACATAATTGACTTATGTTTAGTAGATTATGTTTTAAACCTTCAACTTATTGAACATCAACTATTTTTGCATAATTACCTTAACCCATAATACATTTTCCTTTAATTTGTGCTTGATCATTATTTCTAAAAATTATAGATTCTCTATCCTTCTTAACAAATGAGAGAAAACATTATCTATTTTATATCATATGTCTCAAACAATCATTGTCCAAGTACCATGATTTTTTTTTGATATTTTGAAAACTAGCCTGCATTAGAGTTAATTATATATGTTCTTAGGTACCCATACAACCTTAGGTCATCAAGGGATAGTTTTTTCTTTAACAATTTGTTTTAGAATGAGATTTGAACCGTAAGAACATTTTCTTTTTGTTTATGGAGAACATCCTAATATATGGCTAGAATGTTCTCCCTTTTTGGAAATCAATTTTCTCACACTTTTTCTTATGAAAACAAGAAAAATTAATATGTTCAAGCTTGTTATAGTAAGATCATTTTGTTTTCATTTTTCTCTCTTGCTCTGGTACACAAAAGTTTTCATTTTTGAGATTTGTCAAAACCAAGTCCAGCATTTTCAAAAATTCCTATTTGTGATTCCATAATTTTTTTAAAGGTTTCAATTGACTTTATAAAATTTAGTAAAATGTTAAGATTTTCAACTTTTGTTTTGAACAGAACGTTCTCTTTTTGGATTGCAAAATGATCTGGAGACTTGTTCTCAATGGTTTAATTCAAAATATTTTATTTTCCAAATATTTTAAAGTGAGAATCCTGCAAGCTTTGGTTGACTTTTCTGAATTCATCATTCATCACTTGGCCATTCTTTTTTTTTTTTTTATGAAGAGTCTATCTTAATGAACCACATTTTTTAGCAAGGATGTTTGAATCACATAGAAGATTATCAAATTGTGTTTTGATTTGTTCACATAAAGAATAAGAATCTGAGACAATTATCTCATAATTTTATGAGTTTCCTATTAAGCACATTTTAGCTTCTTCACTACCTTTTGTGTATGATTCTTCATAATCATACCAAGTAACCATCATGAAATTTTCTTGTATGGAAAGTTTCTTGGTGTCCTTTTGTTTGAATGACATTCAATTTTATAATGTTCTAGTTTGTTCTAGCCAAAACAAGTAACTTGACTCTTATCTATCTTAATTTTAGAATTTCCCTTTTGTTTGGAAAATTCCTTCGAATTTGATGTCTTATGTTCATCATTCTTTTTTTTTTTTTTTTGTGAGAATATCCATTTTCTCTTGACCAACTTCTTTTTCTTTTGGTTCCTCTTTTTCATCCTTTTGTGAGGATAGACCTTCTTGAGAGTTTTGTCATAGTTTCTAGGTTATTGATTTACCTTTCTTTGTTGGTTTGCCTTTTTGAAGTAGTACTTCAAGAGCTCTCGAGTATCTCAAGATTTTTTGTTTGACTGATGATTGTAACATTGGTCTCCATATGGTAGGGAGGCATCTTATAATTTCTCTCACCCTGTCTTGGGCTGAGTAAGCTTTTACAGGGGGAACTCATTTCATTCACTATAGTTGTAAATCTTGAATACATTTCATCAATAATTTCTCCTGCATTCAGCTCAAATTGTTCAATTTTTCCTACACCTATGTCAATCATTGCTTCTTTGACATAGCTTGTTCCTTCATGGTGATTTGGTAATGTATCCCACATTTTCTTGGTAGTGTCACATTCATCAACTCTTTCAGTTTCCTTCTTGCTTAAAGCACGAGATGGAAATTATTGAGCTTTAGAGTTTAGAAGTACCTTGGGGTTGTCTTCTGTTTTCCAAAGTGCCTCATCCTTTTCAGCAGATGTTGGATCACTTCGATTTACTCTTGCTACAAAACTTCCATTTGTTATGACATGACATATTCTTGTATCTTGAGATTTAAGGGATACTTGCATCTTTCTTTTCTAAAAGTAGTAGCTTGTACCATCAAAATAATGTGGTCTATTTGATGATCCTCCTTCAACAATAGACTTGACTTTTGACATTGATATGTCTTTCCTGAACCTTTTCCTCTAACACTTGTTAGACGCTCAAACTTAGAGGTAGAGCTTTGATCTTAAATGAAGTGACAATGTCAATCACAATAAAAGAGGTTTGAATTGTGATTCTTTTTTAAATTTAATTCTTGCACTTAATTTTTATTAACTAAAGAGCAATATTGGTTGGAAGAAGTTAATCTCCAAAATGTTTTGGATGTGTTAGTTTGAATAAAGCAATTTAGTTTAAAAGCAAGTGACATATGATTAGTGAGTGCAAGATAAATATAGAGAAGAATAAGAAGACCACACAAAGATTTATCTTGGTTCACCCAAGGTGGACTATGTCTAGTTCTCATAATATGTGAGATTTTCCACTAATGTGCTCAACACTAGAATATCATGCCTTGTACTATCTTTCTTGATCACACTTTCATCAATCACCACATTCACATTTCAATCTTGAAAGGAATTTACGAAGTTACCTTTCAATCCATAAAGGATTTTTGCAAGTACCTTTAAAACTAGAAAGGATTTTTACAAAACACTCGATCTAACTTAAGAGATAGACTTGAGCTACAAAATGATGTGTATGATAAAAATTGTTGGGATCTAAAAGCTTCTCAACTCTTGTTTGAGATTGATTAATTGCAAGAACTCATTAAAATGATCCACAAATATAGTTAGAGAATTGAAGTTTTGCTTGAGATAAGAGTTTTGAAGCTTTAGCTTAAATATTCAAGTGTACATTGATTGCTTTTGAAACTTTTGCCTTTGTCTTTTGATTGATCTTCCTTTTATATTTGAAAAGAAACTTGAAAACTTGCATAAATTTGAATATAGTCGTGAGACACATTAGTTAAGTGTCAAATCTAATTTATACATATTAAACACATGTTTATATTACTGTCCAAAACGTTTTTTACCATCCCTAAACATTCTTGCTTTGAGTCTAAAGGAAAACATGAATAAGTGTGAGAATGAGCTATCGAAAGTCAATTGACACTATGTTTGATCAGAAGCACGCATAGCTTTCTACATTAACAGTACTAGTACAATGTACTTGTGTCCTTTTGTTCATCCTCACATCTCATCAATCTAGAGATCAATTTGAAGACTATTTTAACCATTTGGACCTTCAATTTGGATCATTTAAGTGTTCATTTAATCTCACGAGTCTTATGTGCGAGTTTGGCATTCTTTACTTACAATTGAACTTTCCAAATTGATATGTCTTGACTTTTTCTTCAACAAATGACAACTAGAATATTTTTCTCAACATTCTCCAATCATTTTGGCATTTATTTTTAAGCTTCTTCAAAAACTCTTTAACTTTCAAAAATGGATTTTTATCTTGATAGTGCACGATATCGGACCACAAATTTTGATAAAATCTTTCTTGATTGCTTTGAAAAGGTCCACGTGATTTTTGCTTTAAAATACAAGCTTATGTTTGATTTCCTATCTTTTAAATAAATAACTCAAAAACAAAAGTTAATAAATAATATGATTAGAATCATAATTAACACGTTAATTAAATATTTGATTATTTTCAAAATAATAATTAGAGATCTTGCTCCAATAAATTAACTAAATGTTTGATTTATAAAAATCTTTATGTTTCGTATCAGGAAAGAAAATTAAAAAAGTACTTATTTCATCTAAAGTATGAATCACAATTTTTATTGATACAATATAAGTACTTATAATAACTTCATAAGATGATCATGTTAAGGAAATGAATTATTTCTACTTTCTATTGGGTAATACACTTATATTACATGTTCTTTTGGTGATATTTTAAATTATTTGCCTTGTCGGTAAAAGATTTTTGTTTTATGACTCATGAGTCATCTTTAAGGTGGAAATATGCTAGGTCAGATAAAATTTTTTTACGTCTGAGTTTGACATATTTTTACTATATTAGTTTTTAATTTGACTTATTACCTTTCAATTGCCATAAGGCTATTTTTAATATTCGGTATGGTTTTCTCTAGGTCGAACAAATTTTGAAGTCTATTAAAAGTTTACTTCACTATTTTTATATAATTTTTAGAAAATAGACAAACAAATTAATGTCAACTAATATAAGATCTATTTTTATATTTAACATAGTCATTTAGAGGATCTAATATTATGTTTTAATTTTATTTTATAATAATATATTTAAATATATCAAAAATTATTTACATAAAATATCAACAAATTATGATTTAATACAAAATACAAACTATTACAATAATAAAAGTAATATTAAAAAAAATTATTTTTATTTTTTAAGTAAATCATCAGATGGACTTAAAAGATTTTTTCTAATCTTTTAACATGACATTTTTAAGTCAAAATTATTTAAATAAACTTTAATTGTGAGTCGGTATACTTTTCTTATTTTTCTTGTTCTCTTTTTATGGAACAACACACTTCGCAACTTGTTCATTATATACTTGCGCTCGAGATGCAAGTTGGGTAAATCAACTTGAAATAAAGTTGTATATATTTTTTGTTCAAAAATATTGAAATAAAGTTTTCGCTTTTGAAAACGAAAATTATTTTGTTTTATGACAACACAATCGAAACTGGACCTCCAATGCACGTGACATCACGACATACCCTTCCCTTTTCTTGTCTTCTTGCAGAGAAAACTGAAAACAACACTACAACAACTTTGATTAATGTGTGTGTGTGTGTTTTTTTCTTTCAATTCTTTTTTAACCCGGGTATTTAAAATTTAATGATGTAATGTTAATTATTTATTTATTAATAGTATATTTAGTTATTTATTGTAAAGCGATAAATGTATGAGATAAGATAGTAAATCTTAAAGATATTATAGGTAAACGAAAAATAATAATATATGAAAAATAATAAACTATATTAGTTGTCTTTGTAGTTAAAAAAACAATTACAAAGGAACACAGAATATAAATTATATATGAAGTTGTTTAACTTAATTTAATATGTCAAAAACATTTTACTTAAAATATTATTTCCAAAAAAAAATTAATTTAAAATCTCACACAAGTTTTTTAAATCATTTTTTGTGTCAATCCTTTATTTCACAAATTGTTTATACAAGTTAAATCGTTGTTCATTTTTAGTCTATTTATGTTAGAAATAGAAGTACATGAACATTGAATGAATATTATAAATAAAGTTATTGGACTCATATACATAATGTTATCAAAGTCTCTTTTTACTCAAATGTAATTTGACTTTATCTTCTACATGATTGAGTGATAATCCTTCAAAGAGTTAATTATATGTCTTCTTTGATAAAAAGAGTTTCATATTCTTAAATATTTCTTTGTGGCATGTCATCCTTGTAAGACTCCTAGTAATATTCACGTTGGGTGGGTTCTTCTTCCTCTTGCCTAGATCAAAGGCGACATCGATGTTAGAAGTTCATGGGTCAAGAGGAGGAAAATCATATTGATGAGCAAAACATAAAGAATATTGATATTCTTCATAATTCATGTTGAAATCATATTGAATTAATTGAAAAAGATTGTGTAAAAATAAATATATCATGCTTTGTTTATGAAGCTTATAAATGATTAACTACTAACTATTTCATAACAACTCTTAATTAATTCACAAATAACTTACGTCTAATTGATCTACTTAATTACCTATACTCTAACTAACTACTATTTTCTAACAAACAATGAGATAATAAAATGTGCTTGGGGAGAAGTAGGAAGTGCATGTAGTTTTAGAGATTATAGTGGTGTTGTTGCATGTTGCTTACATCATTTTTTTTGTTGGCATTTCAATGCTTTTCAAGATGAGTTAAGTGTGGTTATGCTTGCTATTAAGTCATTTCAAAAAGGTTGGTATCATCTTTAGTTGGAGTGTGACTCATTGTTAAAGGTTCAAGATTTTTGTTCTCATGCTATTTATTGAAAGTCTAGAAATAAATGGTGCAATTGCATCAAGTTGATAAATTCTATCAAAATTGAAGTTTCTATCAAGTTGATAAATTCTATCAAAATTGAAGTTTCTCATATTTGGTTCAATTGCATTAAATTCTATCAATTGAATTCTAAGTGTTATTTTTTGTGAGATAACATGTTGGATTTTATTAGTTTAGATTTCTTTTAGATTTAGATTTATTTGGTTTTACCTATTTTTTCTCTCTCTTTATTTTGGTTTAGTCTAAGTATATTTTGTAATTTTATTTAGGATTTAGAATATTTTGGTGTGTTGTTTGTCAATCTCCATTAATGATACCAACTTAGTTCGGGTGACTATTCTTTTCTAACACTTCATGTATTATTTCTTTCTTAAAATAACTTTTACTATTTCAAAATACTTTTTTCCGCAATGATAAATTCAAATCAACAATTTATTTTCAAAAAGATATATATATTTTTTTTCACAAGGATAACTTTTTAAAACATCAGTTTTTTAAAAGATTTAGATCATCTCTACTGTTTGGGTATTCAACATGAAATTTATGCTTTATTTCCTTTCATAATTTTATTTTTATATTTTTCTGTTGATTATGATAGTATATTGAATATGGAAATAAAAATATGAAAGGAATAGAGAATATTCAATTTAAAAAAAAATATTATGTAAAGAATGAAATTGTAAATACAATAATGTGAGTAAAGGATAAAGTAAGAAGAAAAACTACACCAAAATCAAACTTTATCTCTCTCTATATATAGAGAGAGCAATAAATAATCTTATTTTAGCATAGTCTAACAATTATAATTTTACCATATTGATTATAGTAAATATATTTTTATTAATTATATATATATATATATATTGCATTATTAATTTTAATACATCATGGGTATTAGTATATATTGTTCAACCTCATCGAATATCAAAACTGAAATTTTATGTGTAATTGGATCATTTTCTTCACATTGCGGAAAGGAGTGCTGATGGAGAATAAATAATTAAGCGGTAAAAAAATAGTTAAATATATTTTTAATTTTTTAATTATTTTGTTTAAGATAAATTTTTTTAGTCTTTATTTTGGACCTGTTTGTTCAAGATTAAAACAAAAAATTTATTTTATATATTTAAAAAAACTACGATACCTTACTAAATTGTTTGAAGTTCATTTGTTATCAATTAAGATTCAATAATTTAAATATTCATAGTTAGAGATTTAACATGATAAAATTACACTTTTTTAAAATATATATTTCAAAATTATTTTTTATTTTAATTATTTTTTGAAATTTTACTATCCAAATAAATCGTACTAAATAGATGAAATAATTAAAATGATATTTTTGAATAAACTATTTAAATCAATTTTTCATTTGAAGCTTTATTGAAAAAATTCTTTTTAAAAAGAAATTTATAATAAAAAGATAAAATATTATAATTTTTTTTAAAAAAAAATCTTAAACAAATGAACCATTAACTAATTTTTGGTCCTACAATTTTTTTTATTATATTGCACTCTCGTTAATAAATTGATACCCAGATGACTCTCATCAATGATGTGATATTTAGATAATATTTATGAGTCAGATAAATATTTTTTATGTTATTGTTGTTGTAATTAATTTTATTTATATATTACAATATTAAAAACAAACTTATTTTATTTAAATATTAAAAAAATTAAATAAAATATTTAAAATTGATTTATTTTATCCAACAATAATATAAAATTTAAAAATATTTAGATAGAGTATTTAAAATTTTATTTATTTAATATTTTAATATATAAATAAAATAAAGAATAAAATTAATTACAATGATATAAAAATTATTTTATAAATGTTATAAAAATGCTACATTATTAATAAGAGTATAGACAAAAAGATCCAAAAATTCGTTAATGTAGTAAGACGAAATTCACTCCATCAACAGCAATACTTCATTACCTTTTCTTACATTATAAATTGATAATTTGAATTTGCCTAGTCAATTTATTATATGTTTATAGAAACATTAAATTAAATTGTGGAATTTTTTAAACTAAATTATTATATGTTTATAGCAACATAAAATTAAAAATAAATAAAACTACAAAGTCATTTTTTTTTAGTTTATATATCTAGTATAGGGTAATATTTGTTCGCGTCTTTAGTATGGAGTAATAATTAGTTACATCTTGGGATTGTGACTTTTAGGTATATATTTTATTTATTTATATTTTTATACTAATTTATAAAATAAATAATTAAAAATATTAATTATTAATAAATGCATTTTTCTTTTTTCTTTTTCTTAAAAAAACATAATTTGAGTATACCATGCATCAAAGAAAAGAACGGCTGAACATGATAAAATCTTTGAAGATGCTACCTTCAATAACCAATGGTATATAAAAGAGAGAATTGTTGATTGATTTACAATGTCACAAAAGAATAATAAATAATTATCAAGTGAATATGCTGCAAAATATGAGAGAATTATTTAAATACTGAATGAAATCTAAATATTGTCAACAATTCTATTCAATTTCTATAATATTCTTTTTTTTTACTAATTTTAATTAATTTTATATTATTATTAATTAATAATTAATATTTTTATTTATTTGATCAATTAATAAAAAAATAAAAAAAAATAAATATGTGTAAAAAGTCAAATCCCTAATATGCGAACAACTACTATCTCAAGTTTTTTTTTAAAAAAACCTATTATAGAGAAAAAAAATCCTTAAACTATTTCCAAATAAATAT
>JBBPBS010000629.1:1133208-1153579 GCA_037974835.1 Cicer judaicum | reverse complement strand
AATATCAAATTATCACTTAAAATTAAAATAAATGACCAACTCGAAAAAAAAAAAGATAAAGTAGTAAAACGTTATCTGAAATTAAGTTAAAGAACCACTGATGTAATTTAGTCTTTAATTTATTATCAAGAGTCTATCTCATTGAATGATATTTTAATGAGTGAAAACGATAACCTTATAAATAAATTAATTTAAATGAATGATTAAATTGACAGAAAAAAATATATTGAAAAATGGTATAAACTTTATATATAAGTATATAAATAAATATTTTTAAAAAAAATATATATATATAATATCTCCATAAATAAAAATTTACATAGACATCCGATAGTAATTATGTATTCTGTCAAATGATCCACTTTAATGATCCTATTTAGTATTAGTGTAAAACTAAATTATATAGACAATGCATCTCATCATATTTATTTATTTTTCTTTCAAAATTCAATTATTTGATTGAAAAAAATATGATAAACTTGTAAATGAAATAGTTTAAATATAAATATATCTATAACAATATATTTAGACAATAGTAATTTTGGTGTGCTTTTCAATCATTCCAATTCTACCCTCATGAAATAATATTATTATAACTCATATCTCTATCTTTTAGTGTATTTGCAATTACACATGTTTATATGTATGAAAAACAAAATTATATATATAAATCATTTAAATTAAATTAAAATTATATAAGAAACTCAACAAATAAAATTATATCGTGAAAAAGATTATACACTATCAATATAAAGTAATAGTATTCCAGGTTATACACTGTCAATATAAAGTAATAGTATTCCTAGTTGATTTTGATTGATCACCATATATATTATTATAAATGTCTAATGGAACAAATGTTCAATTATTATATATGATTGAATATCAATCTAAAATAGTTTTTTTATTTTATTTTTAAAAGAGATAATAAGTTCGAATTCAGGATAAGACGTTCAATCTATCAATATCGATATTTTTCACACATATATTTAGTTTGTTACGTTTTGGTGTAGCGTTTGATTTTCCGCTTTGTTATGATGTTTGCTTGATTCACATTGATAAATTAACTTCGATCAATTAGAAATTCAGATTCAATGAATGACTTTGCTTTCTTCATATTACATTTCTTGAGGCATTTGTATTCCGAACACTTCAATTATGTCATATTTGTATGTTTTGTCACAATTGTAAGTATTATGTTGTTTTATGCTATTACTTGAATGTTACGAGTTTGTTCGTAGATTTGTCATTTTTTATTTTAATAACTTTGTATTATATTGTTCTCGATCGATGTAATTTGTACCAATTTGAATGAGTGATTATCATTCTTTTCTTTGTCAAAAAAACTGTGAATGCTTATCCATTCGCGTGATTTGGCCTCATCACTTTCCAAATACACTACGGTAAGTTAGAATTCGATAAAAAAACCAAAAAATTGGGAGTTTGATGAGCATTAACCCAAAAAATATTTGTAGCCATACTTTGATTGGATTCCAAAATCAAGTCATGGTAGAAGCTGGAGCATATCTTTCTACCATTGTTGATGCATTTCAGAGGAGCATATTCCTATAAAAAAATCAATTGTTAGTCTTTTTGATGAATAAATAATATTTAATAAAATGCTTTTAGAATTAAAATTGACATCTCCAACCCATATATAGGCCACCAAATTGTCTTCAAAATGTGATAACAAAAATATATCAATGAGGTTCCCCGAAAACCGCTGAACATGTGGTGGTGGTGGTAGTCCCTAAAATGGTGCAAGTGGTGATAGTAGTGGCGGCAATGGTGGTGTAGACATCTCGTCTTGTACATATTCACTATCAACATGTGTTTGAGAGTGAGAGCTGCCTTCTCTAACCCATTGTCATTTACTGGTAGCTAAGCCCGACGCTTTCCACATACAATCCCATTTTAAGCCTCCCAACCGTGTCGAAATCAAATAATATCAACGTCACCTTCCATAACTGTAAGTAAAGAACCAATACTATATTCAAAAAACATAAATTATTTTATCAAATACTTAACATACAATAACTATATCAATTTATTCAATATTTTTTCATATTTCAACAACATCAACGAATTGACATAACAACAACAATAAAATCAATACATGTTTGCTAACATAAATTACTTTAATCTACAAAAACAATACAAATTATTTATATTTCACTACGTTATAAATCAAAAACATTTTGTAACATACAATAATTTTAACATTTTTAAAAATATAAAATCAACTGTAACAACAACCAATTGACATAACAACAATAACATCAACATTCATTGCTAATCACCTATTAAAACTACAACAGTAACATAAACACTAAAATAAAAAATATAAAAACAAAAAAGTTAAGAATTAATGATAAAAAAATAAGTTTTAGTATGAATTTGAGGGGAAAAATGATATTGAATTGAATTTAAGAAAAAATAGAAAAAATTTGTTGGTACTTGCTGGATTCCAAAATCGTCCCGGATGCATAGATCCTGTAAATTAATGAACTGGATCATACGATACGATAAGGCCCATCATGAATTCCATTATCCACAAAATCAATTGCATTTTCTTCTTTCTTATTTTATTTATTTATCAATTATCAAAACAGTAAACAAATAAACAGAAACCCAGCACAGCTTCATCAAAAAAATTCACAAAATGCAACCGCACCAGATAATTGCCTTCGCAGCACAAATCGATTATGCTCCGCCATTCACAACCAACATAGGTTCTTCTATCCGTTTTCCCCATTCATCATCTTTTCATTTTCACTATTGAGTCATGTTCTACTGTTACTACTTCATAATTCATAATAATTATTAAATAAATAATAAATAAAAACAACATATTGATATGCCTATTATGTTGAATTTCCCGTTTCAATTTCATTATCCTGTTACTTGTTGTTTTCATAAACTTGGTTATTACACTTATGTTACTCATACAAATTTTTGTATAACTACTCATAATCATAATAATAACTACTTTAGGAACAACATTGTTTTCTTGTCACAACAACCAAAGCATTTTGTGCCCTTAATTGGGTCATTAGGGTTTCAAAATTCCACCACATCACTCATGTCTCAGGATGTTGGTCGTAGTGTTGACATTGTTCTTACTCGACAAGAATATGATGTGGTTGAAAAAAGAGAAAAAATTGATGCATCTTTTGTTTCTCCTTGTGGGGAATTGGAGGATTTTGTTGGTGATGTTGTTGAAGGAAGAGAAACAATTGATGCATCTTTTGTGTCTTCTTGGGGGGAAGTGGAAGATTTTGATGATGAAGGAAGAGAGGAATTTGATTCATCTTTTGTGTCCAATAAGAAATTGCATGCCTGGGAAGAAGGTGATGTTCAAAGAAGAGAAGATGTTGATGAAGTTGAAGGAAGAGAAAAAATTGATACATCTTTTGTGTCTCTTTGTCAGGAAGTGGATGATTATGATGATGGTGTTGTTGATGATGATGATGATGAAAGAAGAAAGGAGTTTGACTCATCTTTTGTGTCCAATAATACATTCACTGTCTCGAAAGAAGTGGAAGAAGATGATAGTCAGAGAAGAGAAGATGTTGATGAGACTTTTGCGGCGGAGAAGGAATTGCGATGCCAGGGTTCTAAATATGTGGGACATGTGAATGAGAATGGAGCTCTTTTTTTGGAAGAAATGGATGAGAATGTGCTATCTAGTAGGATTTTGGAGCTTAGTAGAACTAATAGGATTAGAAGTGCAATGGAATATTTTAGGTCTATGGAATTGGTTGGTCTTTGTCCGAATATCCATGCCTGTAATTCTCTTTTGTCGGGCCTTCTGAGAAATGGGTGGTTTGATGATTGCTTTAAAGTGTTCGATTATGTGAAAGCTAAAAGTGTAACTACGGGGCATACTTATAGCTTGATTCTTATGGCATGTGCAAAAGCTCAAGGATGTGATTCAGCCCTTAAATTCTTTAGGAAACTAGAAAGAGAATGTGATGTGAAGAAGGATTTTGATGTTGTTGTTTACAACACCATGATATCAACTTGCAAGGACGTAGACAATTGGATTGAAATAGAGAGGTTGTGGAGTAGTATGAAAGCAAATGGGTGTGCCGCAACGTTGGTCACGTATCGATTGTTAATTAGTAGTTTTGTACATTGTAACCAAAGTGAGCTTGCTCTTTATGCTTACCATGATATGGTTCAAAATGGATTTGAACCAAACAACAATATATCAAATTCTGTCATTTGTGTATGTGCTAAGGATGGAAAATGGGATGATGCATTAAGTGTCTTTCAGAAAATGTTGATGAGCGACTTAAAACCAAACTTAGTTGCGTGCAATGTGTTGATTAACTCGCTCGGAAGAGCAGGGGAACTCAAACTAGCATTTCAGGTCTACAATACAATGAAATCGTTGAGCGTAAATCCCGATGCGTATACATACAACGCTCTACTGAGTTCTCTTAACAAGGCCAATAGGCATGGCGAAGCTCTTCAGCTTTATGATTGGATCGAAAGAAATCAAATGAGTGAATTCAATAAACATTTATACAATACCGCTTTAATGTCTTGTTCGAAGCTTAGGTTGTGGGATAAAGCTCTGGAAATTCTGTGGCAAATGGAAGCTTCTGGACTGTCGGATTTGACGGTTTCATATAACCTAGTGATCAGGACTTGTGAGCTTGCAAGGAAGCCGACAATTGCGTGGGAGGTGTATGAGCACATGGTTCACCAGAAGTGCAGTCCAAACATATTTACTTATCTGTCCATAATAAGATGCTGCACTAGAGGAGATCTCTATGAAGAATTAGAAGAAATCCTAAATGTGAGTAAAAAATAGCATTTTTCGAAATTTCTTAGCAATATTTGTTTGAGTCTAGTTTCAATTTGTTATAAAACTATGATTAATCCTTAATTATATATTGCTAAGCTAATGTTTTCCACATATATAATATTTGAACCTCTATCAAGGTATAGATTTGTTTACACTAGCATTACTTTCACCCAATGTTGTTGCAAACTTTTCACAACTGCCATAGGCAATTTGTGAAGGGATGGCCGCCATGGCGGTGCCATAGGCAGTAATGGCATGTAAATGTCAGATTTTTTTGCCTTCCGACCTATACTGGCATTTGCCATCAACAACACTTCTTTCACCCAACTGTATCATCAAAATAATTTGTGAATTTTACACCTTTAGTTTATGAATTATAATTTTAATTAAATTTTGATTTTAGATTTCAAAATTATGTATGTATATTTGAGTCACATCAATTGTAAAAGAAGTTGCATCATTTGACCTGAGTGATTGAATTTTATGCTGGAGATGAATGTGGAAGAATTGGACTGACCATTATAGATTACCATAATTTGGGATTGGTTTTAAATAGGTTATTTTATGTATGCTTTCAACCCCTAGAGACGATGGTAATTCCAAAATGCTTAGCATCGAGAAATTCACCAAAATTATGCTGATTATTGTGTACATGGATTTTTCTGGTCAAGTTTGGCTTTTTATGCAAGTAGCTATAAATTTTAATTAAAATTGTAGAAAAACCAATCTATCGCATTTTCTAGTGATCTTGCCTGACATAAATATTTGACCTCGTTATTATCTGTCCTTTTTGCAGAAGGCTGTCCCAAACGCCGCTCTTTATAATGCTGCTGTTCAAGGGATGAGCTTATGCGGCAAGGTTGACTTGGCAAAAGAGATTTATACAAAAATGCTAGAGCACGGTCTTGAACCTGATGTCAAAACACGAGTACTAATGCGTGCTATGAAAAGGAAATAGTCTTTTAATTGCTATCACCTTATGTAGCACCCAACACTTCATAGCAAAGCGCTGACATGACACACAGCTCCGACACATATGGTTACATTTAATTATTTTCATTTTCCCAAATAATTACTAGTATCTACATGTGTCTGGTGTCGTGTATGTGTTTCATAGCTATCCACTAACATAACACAGTTTTGAAACAATGACCAAAGGGAGGATAATATCATTGTGAGCTGAATCAGGATCGATCAAACCATAAATAACTTTTTAGGGTGCTTGGAAACAGAACAGCAGACTAAAATGTTACTAAAAATCTATAACAGTTGTACAGTTACCATCTGCACTCCTTTCGCTCCTTCTACGGTGCTGAGTTATGTTAGAAATCTTCTTGTTTAATATGTAAGTAAATGATGTAAATGCCCAAATTATAGTACCCTTTTTTGTGTCATGTTCATAGACTTCATTTTTAGACTTAGCTGGTGTCTCAATTCATCTTGAAGTTACTCTTCCTCTCAGTTTTTGTTTTTATGATATGTGGACAATCATACTTTTCAATTTCTCTAAGTATTGATTCTAAAAAGTATATATTTTCATAGAGAACTTTGATCTGTCAGCAAAATAGTTGGCAATAATTATTATTTTTTTCTTTCCCATTATTGTATTTTACCTTGTTTTTGTTTTGATAGTACTATTAAACAACAATCAAAGCCTTTTATCATTACTACCAGTTTGGCGTCTCTGACCATTTAGTCAGAGGTTTGATATCTGGCCACTGCATATGAAAAAACATATTGAACCCCTTCAAGGATATCAATTATCTAGAGGGATTATTGCTTTCCAATGCAAACTAAACGTTGTGTTATGAAGCTATAATTGTAGCTTTCATGTAAACGTGAGTTTGAAGCGTGAATCTGCAGTTTTCTAAACATATGCATATGGTTCAAGGTTCAACCGCAGGCCGCAGCTGAAATGTGTTATGTCCTATCTACATATAAGGTACCCCTTTGAAAATCAATAAGTATTGTGTATTATCTTGGTAATGAATGTCTATTGTCACGTAACTACTCAACAGTTTGTGATCAACCTTGGTTCAGGGTTCAGGGGATAAAAAGTTGTATGTTTAATACTAGGTAGACTTTGGTGGTCCCGGCATCTCTATAATTTAATTTTTTTTAATATATATAATAACTATATATTATTAATTATTCTTTTATATATAATAATGATAAATTATTAAAATAATAGTGATAAATAATTAAAATATTTTTAACTTTTATTATTTTGAAAAATTTACATTCCATTTCATAACAGCCCTTTCCACCTATGTATCTCTGTTCTTTCAGAAGTTTTATATAAAGTATCTAATATCAAATGATAAATTAATTATCTCGAATAGATACATTTTAACACTATAGTTAGCAACTTAATTACTAACTAACTTTTATATATTAACCATTGATATATGATATAGTGATATATTATTTTTTTTATTGTGAGTTGTTTTAATTAATATGTGTATTTTTTTTAGGAGTGACACGATATTTAAACATAAAAAAATTGATGTATTTTTTAAAGAAAATTTTTTACAATGATGAAAATCGTAAAATGAATATATTTTATTTGATTGAATTGTGTGAAGTTTTAAAAACTTGTGTGAATTGTAAAAATTGTAAAATATGTGAGAATTGAAATTATAACTTTTTCAATTTCTCTATTATGTGTGAATTGTTTGAAACTAAAAAAACTATGATTTTTAAAAATTTTAGTTATAATATTTTAGTTAATACTTATTGTTATTCGGTTCCTTCGATATTTTGTATAAGATATGAGATCAAATTAATATTTTCATCTATTTTGCAGCTCCAAATTAATAACTTTTTATGAGTATATTTTTTCAAATAAATATTTTCATCCATTATGCAGCGATGTACTCTTGTAACTAATCAAAAACATGTAAAAAAAAAGATTGTGTGAGACTTAAAATGAAACTCTCCTTAGTTTACACTTTGCTTGTGTAAAATTATTTTAAAGAAAAATTAGTATTATTAATAGAAAAATGTTTTAATAAGTAAAATTAATTTTGATATGTGTATGAGTTTTGTTATTTGACAATATTATTACAAAAAGAGTGTAAAATTAAACAACGAGTATGAGTATATTTTTGTTGTTGTTAAAATCTTAAAAAATAAAGATTAAGATGACACTAAAATTATGAATAACTTTATACAATGAATTACAACCAACCAAAACGCAAACCATGTTATACTGGCACTAAAATTTTAGATTATTTTTCAAGTTTTTGAACAAAATCGTTTTTTTAATGGAAAATAGTGAACATAAATATAGCGAAAATAAAATCTTGTGAAATGTAACAAAAATAAATTTTACATAATATGTTTTATTAAAAAATATAAATTGTTTTATGTACTCCAAACACTACATAAAAACAAAATTTAAATACATTAATTGAAAGAGAAAAAAATTACATGTCATATCATATTTATATTTATATTAATTTTGCTGTTGGTTTCTATTTTTTATTAAGTAGAACATCATATTTTTATTAAAAGTTTTTTTGTTTTTGTAATATGAATTTTTACAATTATATTGATATAAATGTATAATAAACAAGTAATGTTAAAAACTTCTAAAACTTTGTTAAATCACAAGTTGGTAGTATATTGAAAATATCACCAACAAAAAATTATGTTTCTTGTATTTCAACGTATGAAAAGCTATTAAGCTATTATTACTGACCACAATTAAAAGCAAAAATTTGATTTAATATATTGATCATTTTGTTTTTTTTTTTCAATCTTTTAATTGTTTAATTGATAAGAACAACACCATATTCTATTTTTTATATGTTTCTTCTTTGTTGAACATAATAATGAATGAAACTATGCTTGTTTGAAGCTAAAATCTACTGTACATTTGTTTAAAATAAATAAAACTGATTTTAACAACTTTCAATTCACATATATCAACTCAACTCACATGTTTAAAACCTGAATAAACTTAAAGTTTATAGACGATGCTGTAGAAATAAAAAAAATTATTTAATAAAAAGAGGTCAATTTTTTTATTGAATAAAAATGTCTTAAATCTTATATAAATTAAATAAAATATTTTGATTGCAAATTATATAATACTCTACTTTTAGTATAAATAAATTGACTAATAAAATTAATTGGGATACCAAAAATATTAATTATAAATTGAAAAATCATGAGACAAAAAATGAACACATTGTTCATATAAGAGATATTAGTTATAAATTGAGAGATCATAAAATAAATAGTGAATATATTGTTAATTAATATGAGTTATTGAAATAGTGAATAGTAAACATATTATTAACATGAGTTATTGAAGTGGTACAAAGTATACACACTACTTTATTCTTTAACTACAAAATAAATTTTTTACATGAGTTGTTGATTTAAATGCAAAACAGTTGAACTCAATTTTTTTTTAAATATATAGAAAATAGACATGTGTTGAGTAGGGTGTGAGTTATCAATAAATTGGTTTATGGATGGAACACTTTTACCCATCATCCAATTTGTTTAAAAATAATTAAAGGCTTAGATGAGTTAAAATAAAATGAGAACAAATGCATTTTTTCTCAAGCAATCCCTTGTCTCCCTCGTATCTCTCCCCTTCATCTAATCTTCTAATTTTTTCAACAATTCTTCAAATTTGAGAAATATGACATTCCTTTAATACAAGAACAAGTCTCTTAAACAACATACAATTTCATCTCGCCATATTAAAACTTGTATTTTTCAGGTGAAGAAGATGTAAGGCTTTTTTTTTTTTTTTTAAGGTTAGAAAAGACGAAAAATCTAAGTTTATTAATTGTGTCATTGTTGTTAATAGAGCTATGGGAAACACTTGTTTGCTAATTTCATACACTAGCAACACTTTCTCTATTGTTTATTGTTCCTAAATATTTTTCAATTCATGATGGGAAGGAGGTTTCGAATCATAGTATGAAAAGGTGAGAGGGAGATTGAAAATAGTAGGGTTATGATCTAGTGTTAATAATATGTGTACTAATTATTGTAATATAATTTAAATTACGCATTTACTTGTTTTAGATTAAATAATGGGTGGTTAGCAAGTTTAACCAATGTGTGGTTAATAATTGAAGCTAGCCGTATAAATGCTCTTGTAACCACGGTTAACAGATGATGAGAAAGCAACAATTCAATTTCTGTTAATTCTGATGTGTGTTCTCTTCCCTCTTTCCATCATTCATCAAGATTCATCATCGAAGTAAAACCGATTCCCAACATTTGGCACCAGAGCCCGGTTCGAGGCGGAACACGGCGGTGAATGATGGCAATGCAGAAGAGCAACGACCAGATTCCGGCGAAACTGCCGATCTTCGACGGTAACAACTATGAGAGGTGGACGACGCAAATGAAGGTGGTGTTCAGGTATCAAGGTGTTCTTGATATCATAAGCACCAGTGTCACACCGTTGGCGGAGAATCCCACATAAGCATTAAGCGCAACGCATCGCGGACAATTGAAGAAGGATGACAAGGCAATTTTCTTGATTCATCAATGTGTGGACTTGAACGTTCTTGAGAAGATCATAGAGTATGAGACTGCTAAAGAAGCGTGGGATGTGCTAGCCACCACATACGCCGGAGACAAGCAAACGAAGAAGGTGAAATTGATGGTGAAGAGGCGTCAATTGGGGCTATTACAAATGGAATCCAATGAATCAGTGGCCAGTTTCGTAAACAAGTTAGTAGTTCTAACTAATCAAATGAGGAGCTGTGGCGAAATCGTATATGAATCCATGAAAGTGGAAAAGGTTCTCATTGGATTAACCCCAAATTTTGATGGAGTTGTTTCTACAATAGAGCAAGCTAAAGACCTAGATACATTGAAACTAGAACAATTGCTAGGTGCTTTAGAAGCATATGAATTGAAATTAAAGAACAGGGATAATATCAAGAAAGATGATAAAGAGAATGAGAAAGCCCTGTTTGCTCTATCTCAAAAGAAAGGAGGTGGAAGTGAATCTTGGAAGAATAAGAGAGGAAAAGGAAAGTGGAAGAACAATAAGCAAGAAGGCAATAATCCTAAGGGTGAGAATCAGAAGAAAGAAGGTGACAGTAATGGAAAGGGAAATAAGAAATCTAAGGAAGATATTCAGTGTTACAATTGTCAAAAATATGGTCATTATGTAGATGAGTGTAACAACCCTAAGGTGCCTAGAAAGAGAAATGAAGAAGCTCAATTTGCGCAAGACTCTGATAATCAGGAAACCGTGATGCTGATGGCTATCATTAACAGTGAAACAGGCTGTGAAGAATGGTGGTATTTGGATATTGGTTGCTCGAATCACATGACAGGGCATAAGGATTGGTTCTGTGAGCTTGATGAAACAATGAGAAGAAGCATCAAGTTTGGAGATGGAAGATCTGTAATGGTCAAAGGAATTGGAAAAGTGAGCATAAGAAGAGTAGATGGAAGTAAGGTGGTGATTAGTGATGTACTGTATGTTTCTAATATGGAAAGTAACTTGCTTAGCTTGGGACAATTGATGGAGAAGGGCTTCTCAATGCATATGCAAGGTGAACATATGGAAGTTGTTGATACAAATGGAAAATGTGTCTTGAAAGTCCCTCTATCAAAGAACAGAACCTTCAAGGTTGGTGTGAGTTCATTTGAGCATAAATGCCTAACTGCTCAAGTTAATGAAAGTGTGTGGAAATGGCACAAGAGATTGGGACACTTGAACTTCAACAGCATGAGAAAACTGCAGATGAAGGGCATGGTAGCTGGTTTGCCAGTAATTGAAGTTCCAAAGGATGTGTGTGGTAAATGCTGTGAAGGGAAACAACCTAGGAAATCCTACAAGACTGCAGTGCCAACAAGAGCCAAGACAAAGCTTGAAATTGTACACTCAGATGTGTGTGGACCATTTGAAGCTAAGTCTTATGGAGGTAACTTGTACTTTGTCTCTTTTATAGATGATTTTACCAAGAAAATATGGATTTACTTGTTGCAAAAGAAGATTGAAGTCTTTACAACATTTAAATCATTTAAGAAACTTGTTGAAAAACAAAGCTGGAAATTCAATCAAGTTACTAAGAACAGATGGTGGGGGGGAGTATACATCAACTGAATTTGAAAATTATTGCAAGGAAGAAGGATTAATTCATGAAGTAATGGCACCTTATACCCCTCAACACAATGGGACTGCAGAGAGAAGAAACAGGACCATATTGAATATGGTAAGGTGCATGTTAAAGGAGAAACATCTGCCAAAAGAGTTCTGGGCAGAAGCAGTGTTTACTGCAACTCATATTCTGAATAGAAGCCCCACGAAGAGGCTTGAGGAATTAACACCAGAGGAAGCATGGAGTGGAGTCAAGCCCACTGTGCTACAGGCATGTGCCTGAGCAAAATAGAAAAAAGTTAGATTCAAGAACTCAAGCAATGATACTAGTAGGATATCACAGTACTGGAGCATACAAATTGCTTGATCCCTTGAACAAAAGAATTGTGATAAGCAATGATGTTATAGTTGATGAAACTAAGGAGTGGGATTGGAATAACAGTCTTGCAAGCCAAACTAGTGATACAGTGGAAGTTGAACTTGATGATAGTCAAATAGAAGAAGAGGATAAGGATATGCAAGGTAATAATGAGCCACAGGAAATTGTTGAAGGCAACTTAGTTGCACCCTTAAGAAGATCATTGAGACAAACAACAATACCAACCAGATATCAGGACTTTGATGTATTTCCTGATAGTGCAATTAACATTGATGGTGATCTCCTAAATCTAGTATTGTTAGCAGAAGCTGAACCTGTCTCTCTAGAGGAAGCACTGGCTCACCCTCATTGGAAGGATGCTATGGATGAGGAATTGAGATCAATTCACAAGAACAAAACCTGGGAAATGGTAAGCTTGCCAAGAAATAAGAAGGCTATAGACGTGAAGTGGGTGTTCAAGACAAAGGTTAAACCCTCTGGTGAGATTGCTAAGTACAAAGCAAGGCTAGTAGCAAAAGGATTTCTACAGAAACCTGGCCTTGATTTCAATGAAGTTTATGCACCTGTAGCTAGAATAGAAACTGTAAGAATGATAGTTGCAATTGCTAGCAGAAAGAAATGGACATTGAGTCAGCTAAATGTAAAATCTGCTTTCCTCAATGGTCCCTTAGAAGAAGAAGTATACACTAAGCAACCACCTGGCTTTGTCAAGAAGGGCATGGAAGACAAGGTGATGAAGTTGAACAAAGCCTTATATGGCTTGAAACAGGCTCCACGAGCATGGAATAGAAGAATTGATAGGTTCTTACTGAAATTACAGTTTGTAAAATATACTACAGAACATGGTGTATACTTGAAAGATTGTGGTAAGTCTGGAGTGCTAATACTCTGTCTGTATGTGGATGATCTTCTTGTCACTGGTGACAGTGAACAAGAGATCAATGACTTCAAAATAGAGACGATGAGGGAATTTGAAATGTCTAATATAGGCAGATTGTGTTACTTCTTAGGTATGGAATTTGTGTCATTCAAGAGAGGCATATTCCTTCATCAAAAGAAATATGCAACAAACATATTAAAGAGGTTTAATATGACTGATTGCAAACCTGCTACTACTCCTTGTGAACCAGGCATTAAACTCACTGCTGGTGCAGATATATAACTGGTTGATTCTACACTATATAGGCAGCTCATAGGCTCACTGAGATATCTTTGCAATTCTAGACCAGACATTACCTTCAGTGTCAGTCTAGTGAGTAGATTTATGGAAAAACCTTGCAAAGATCATTTGCTTGCAGCTAAGAGAATTCTTAGGTATGTAAAAGGAACATTGGATTGTGGCATTCTATTTCCTACTACAACAGGAAATTCTGAGTTTGAAGTCATTGGTTACACTGATGCAGATTGGAGTGGAGACAGTGTGGATAGAAAAAGCACCTCAGGGTATATTTTTATGCTTGGTGATGCTCCCATATCTTGGTGTTCTAAGAAGCAAGAGGTGGTAGCATTATCTAGTTGTGAAGCTGAGTATATCTCAGCTGCATTTGGTGCTAGTCAGGCTCTTTGGTTGAGCATGCTGCTCAAGGAATTAAATGTCAAGTGTTGTGAAGTAATGAAGCTGAGAGTTGATAATAGATCTGCTATTGACTTGGCTAAACATCTAATAGCTCATGGACGTAGCAAGCACATAGAAGTAAACAAAAACAACTTAGCACTGGAACATTGCAGAACTGAGGTGCAGTTCGCAGATATACTAACCAAGGCAGTGAAGCCTGGAAGACTTGAAGAGATGAAGAACATGATTGGAATGCTCACATTAAGTTATTTGAATTAGGTGGTGTATTGTAATATAATTCAAATTAGGCATTTACTTGTTTTAAATTAAATAATGGGTGGTTAGCAAGTTTAACCAATATGTGGTTAATAATTGAAGCTAGCTGTATAAATGCTCTTGTAACCACGGTTAACGACTGATGAGAAAACAACAATTCAATTTCTGTTAATTCTGATATATGTTCTCTTCCCTCTTTCCATCATTCATCAAGATTCATCATCGAAGTAAAATCGATTTCCAACACTAATCATTGATATGACTATTTTTAATCATTGTTTAATGGTCCACATGATAGACTTATTGGAGCCCTTATCCTAGAGGTTAACACATGTGAAATGATTTATGTAATTTCTAAATTCAAGTTTACAAAAATCACTTGAAAATAGTTTGGACTTTTCAAAATATTGTAACATACATATAGTTTTATCATATATCAAAACAATATTAAGAATATCAATGAAGAGACTTGCACTCAAAAACATATCCAACCAAAAGTTGATGGTGAGTAAGGAAGAGGTAGTAGAATAACTAGCAAAGGAAGAAGCGTGCTGTAAAAAAAATGAATAATAGAAAGTGTGGTGTTGTGGAGGGAGAGTCGAAATTTTAAAAGAATTTAGTAAAAATACACATCTTGTAAATAAAAGAAAATGAACTATTTTATATGATTTCAATAAAAGAAAATGAATTTTTTTTATTTATACACATCTTGTAATTGCAATTTAAATATAATTGTTAAATATTATATTTTTACTGGACATCAATATAGAATTTATTTATATTTATTACGTTGATTTTTTTCTTTAAAATTCTCATGTAGTATGATAAGTAATAGGTGCGGTGGAGGTACATTTATCATAAGCCTTTTTTTTTTATCAATAAACCTTTACTTATTAAACATTTAGATTACTTCTGTAAAAAAAATTAGTTTTTAGAGTACAACTGGTCCATAAAATACAATCATCCCAAAAAAATTAATTTGAAAATGAAATGTAACCATCTTCTTTTCGATTCAACTTTTACATTTCAATTTAAATTTGGAATTGTAATATATATGTTAATGTTTATCTTATTTAAAATTGATGAAAATAAAATAAAAAATACACATATTTTGGTGAACAAAGAATAAATTTGACATTGCCATATAGCATATATATATTCTTAAAATCATCAAAACTCTCGTTATAGTATTAATCAATAAGGATGGATCAAGCTATAAATAACTCCGAAGTTCTTTCATCCAACAATTAAATTAAAGTTTCTTTATGAGTTTATTAACTTTACAGTTTTTTATTTAAAAAATTAAAGTTATTTGATTCTTCGTCAAATAACTTCAATTAAATGTATAATACATTTTTTAAATATAATTAAATATATATCTACGATAAGATTATGTAGTTATAAATTTCTAATGTATATGAAATTTTTATATTTAAATATTATTATAATATAATGATGATAAACTATTGAATTCATAACAACTTATTAAATAGAATAATTCATCTATTGTGACTTTTCAACAACAATCATTAGATTAGTAGGCCTAGAATACAATCACCAATATTTTGTTATATTTAAAAGAAATATTGTAAATACTTTTAACTCAAAATTATTTTATTTATCTGTTCAAACATATTTCACTAATCATAATTTCAATTTGTAAAGAATATAGTAAATGTTTTAATGCAATTAACTTTCTCAACACCAAATAAATTATGTCAAAGTTGAGTAGATCATAAAAATAGTTACCAAAATTTTCATTCTTATATTTTAAAACAAGTATCAATTAGATAGTATATGAATCCTAACTAATCTTCAATTATCGTATTTATTATATTGTTCATCAATCATAACTCTAATTTACAAATAACTTAGTGACTTACAGGAAAATTAAAAAATAACGACACAAAATTTGTTACAGTTATCTCCTTCATTTTCATTCAATTGTACTTAATCATATCACATCTTTTAATTTGCTTTAGTAGCAATTTTTTGTTCATAAACAACCAAACTTATTTTATGATATGATTCAAATAAAACTTAACAACCTCCTTTTATTTTGAGGTATTTATGTTAAGTTCTATTGAATTGTTGTTGATAATAGTTTTTGTTCAAGAGTAATTTTATAGATAGTCTAATCTATATTAAAGAAGCTTGGAAATAAACTTTAATCATCTAAATCTTATACCTTATTTGTTGATACATGCAATGACTATAGACTTTAAATTTGCATTTTATGTGACCGGTTTGGTTGAGACTCATATATATGTTTGTGGACAATTTCATTGTTATTTTGTGTTGTTAAAATTTTGTGTATTGTGTATTAGAGATGGAGATGTTAAAGAGTGAATAATAGGTGAAATTTATTTTTAACGTCTTAGTAACACTTTGAAATTTGTTTTGTTTGTTACTTTAAATAATAAATAAATAAAAGTAAAAAAAAAAGTGATAATATTAGAATGATAATTTCCTAATTAGTAAAGGATGTAGTGAATATTTTAACAATTTTACTTCCCACATATCCTTCAAATTTTTTTAAACCCAAAATACTTAAATTGTCGTTCCCTCTTTATTCAATTAAACAATATTTCTAAATTCATCTCCTTTAACCTTACACCTTCATCTCTTTCAACCTTACACCTTCATCTCCTTCATCTTCAATCATTTACAGTCTTCAATCTCTTCATTAATTTATAAACCCATTTTAATATTCAATTAAGTAAGCAAGTAAGCAATCATCTTGAACACCATCTTCAACACATTCAACACCATCTTGAATCACTTGAAGCTTCTTCAATCAATCAAATAAGCCATTCTTGTTTTTCGTTTTTGGGTTAACTGTATGCATTTTGGACTTTTGGGTTTAACTCTCTACAATTTATTCTGAATGGGGCTGTTGAATGAAGAGGTTTTCTGGGTTTATGGATGTTTTAAGATTTTATGGGATTTTAGGGTGTTTTGAAATGATGAACGTGAAATCAGTTCTCGTATTCTAAGTGTGTTGACATACGTGAACTGAAATCCAATACGTGAACTGAAATCACGTATGTGGACGTGAACTCAGTTCACGTAGGTTGTTGGTGTTCACGTACGCGAACTCAATTCACGTAGGAACATATGGTTTGTTATGCAGTTCACGTAGACTGATGAAGTTCACGTAGGCACACAAGTTTTGTTATGGAGTTCACGTAAGGCCTTGAAGTTCATGTACGTGAACTCAATTCACGTAGGTCATGGCTGTCTTGTGGAATTCACGTATGTGAACTCAGTTTACGTAGGTTGATGTTGTCATTATGTTTCTGGACTTGCATAAATGTTATATTGTTATGTTTTTTTTATAGTGATTATGATTTGTTTATGCAGAAATGGTGCGAACAATGTTTACTGATAGAGACGGTCGTGTTATACCCGACGAAGGGCCTAATAGTCGTCGTGTTAGACCAACTGCTTCTGCACGGGCTCACCGTGCTCAGTTTGAATTGCGTGAGCAACAAAGATTACGAAGGCAACAAGCTGAACAAGCGCAAGCTGAATAGGGGCAAACAGATGAGGCCCAACATGCTGATGAAGCCCATCTTGATGAGGCCCACCCTGAAGCAGCTGACGGATATCCTGAGGGTCCGGTTGACAGGTTTGTCTTGAATGCTTCAGAGACCTCAACTCATGCGGGGGATATGCATGGGGTGCTTCTGCGCTTGCTTACCTGTACGACAATCTTCGAGAAGCGAGCATGCATCTGACTAGGACGGTATCCAGATATTTGACACTATTACAGGTATTTGCATTTGCTTTGCTTGTTTGATTTATTTCCTGATATTATGGTTTGTTGTTTTACTGATTTATGAATATGTTATTACATATGTGCAGGCGTGGGTGTATGAGCATTTGCCAGCATTGTGTGCGAATTGTTGTCGACTATCTCAGACTTATGATGAGGAATATCGGAGAGCACTTAGATGGAAGCCAAAATGGGATAAAGGTTTGGTTATTCCATTTAGGACAACACTGGACGAGATTGATGTTGACGACATATGTTGGACACCCTACATAGAGCATAGACCAAAGCGACCATTTGAGGTTGTTTCTCAAGATGTATGCTTACTTACCAGATAGGGTATTACATTAATATGGACATGTCCAAACCATCCCTGGTTCACCTTTGGAGATAATAGGTCAGACGACCACACCAGAGGAAATGGACATCATGTTTACGCAATATGTTGTTCATGTAGTTGACATTGGGGCAGTTGTACACAAACGTGCAGAGTGCCCAAATGAGTACATGGACTGGTTTCGTCGGATTTCTCATCCATATATCATTCGTAAAGAATCAGTCTATGTAGCTCCTTCGGTTGCAGAACCTGCTGATGATGATCATGCTCCATATGTCACAACGGTAAATTCATTTAACTTTAAGTTATAATTTTATTAATATTATTAATCATTTAATTAATTAATGTGTTTTTTAATGCAACATCGGACAATAAAATTGCAGAGGAGCTTCTTGGTCGACAGCTGGTATTACCTGATGGCATCACACTCGTCAATGAATTAATTTTGGTATTGCGATCTCAGAGGGGGTGGTGGTAGAGATTGGACTAATGTAGTGTCATACCGTAGGAGACATAGGCAGACTTAGGATTTGAATTTGTATTTCCTATTGAATATCTACTTTTGATATGTATTTTGGATTTGGATTTTGGATCTCTATTTTATGATATCTATTTTGGATTTGAATTTTGGATCTCTATTTTTTATATCTATTTTGGATTTGGATTTTGAATCTCTATTTTTTATATTTATTTTAGATTTAGATTTTGAATCTATATTTTTGATATATATTTTAGATATCATTTTGGATTTGAAAAAAAATAATGAAACAAGTTAATTAATTAAACACGTTAATTAATCAAACAACTTCATTACATGTTATCAATTCAGTTTACAATAACTTCATTTATAGTTTATGGAAATATCTGCAATCAATGTTGCATGCGATCCCTGTAAATATTCTCCCATTATCGTGCTTCTTTATTGCAATATCTTTTCCATAAATTACTTGTTGGTGGTATAGAAGAATCTGACTTTAAGTAAACCTGTTAAATTAAATAAAATTATAAATCAATTATAAATTATCTACTACAAATTCCTTCAAAGATAGAAAACTTCGTGTAGTACTGAGTCTCATCATAACTGTAAATAAGCGCCTCCCATCATATTTATTGCATTTACGTGAACTGAGAATGCGTAGGCCTACGTGAACTCAGTTCACGTATCACATACGTGAATTTAATTTAAGTGAGCCTACGTGAACTGAGTTCACGTACGTATGACATGTCAAAAAAATTTCTTCTTTACGTGAACTTATTTCACGTATCTATACGTGAATTCAATTCACATGTATGCTACGTAAATTGAGTTCACGTACGCATACGTATTCTCAGTTCACGTATGTAACATCAACATGAAACCTCCATTACTATGGACAATCTTAATTCACGTAGGCGTTTGTGAACCTAATTCACGTAAATTCTAAAATTTCTTCATTTCATAAGCTACATGAATTAAGTTTGCAAAATATATACCTAGTTGATTTGATTCACTATAATGAAGAAGATGATGAAAATGATGAAGATGTTCAAAATGATTCAAGTTTATTGAATATCAAATGTATCAAAATGATTGAAGATGATTGAAGAATAATGAAGTAATGAAGAAGGTTGAAGTTGGTAGGTAATGAAGATAAAGGTAATGAAGATAACGAGTGGTTAATTGAATAAAGAGGGAAGGATAATTTGAATATTTTAAATTTAAAAAAAATTGAAGGGTGTGAGAAGTAAAACTGATATTTTAATATAATTATCTTTCCTCTGTATGAACTGAATAACCCACTCTTTTTAATAATAATGAATTAAAAAATATTAAAAAGCTGATATGAGTTTAAATATGAAAAGCCAACGTAACAATCCATTTTTATTAGAAAAATCTTACTAAAAAATGTTTTGATACAAACTTGTAAGTTATCTTAAAAATGGTTTTAACACTCTACATATTTTTCTTTAAAGAATTAATATTTTACATAAAGTTAACAATTAATTATTTAAGAAAATATTCTACACAAACAACTATCAAATTTAAAATAGAGTTCTATGAATGTAGTTTTTATTTAATAATCATATAGTATCGGTGTCAAAGAATTTTTACATAAAATATGTAATCATATCATATCCCATTATTTTACAATGTCATAATATT
>JBBPBS010000629.1:1074572-1126084 GCA_037974835.1 Cicer judaicum | reverse complement strand
ATATATAACTTTTAAATATAAATATATTTGTATAATTATTCTCATTGTCCTTAATAAATTAATTATATATATATATATTTTGTCTTTTTTACATATATATTTTAAAATATTTTTTCAGCATAAATGTGATTTGACATTTTGTCTTCTAAAATAAATTCAAAGTATTATTAAAAAAATATATGTTTGAGAGAACATAATTAATGTATTTTGTAATTTCTAAAAGATTTATTTTTTGTCAATAGATATTATAATTAAAAAAAGAAATAGTATATATTTAATTAATGTTTATATTTGGAATTTTAATTTTTAAATAAATTATTTTTGTTACCATTTCAACGTGATTGCTTTTAAATAGTTTTACATTTTTAACAAAACTACACAAATTTACTTTTCACATATATAGTTCACTGTAAAGTCAGAAAATTGAGATTATTCATTTCACATTGAGAACAATACTTCTATATAAATATATATATAGTGGCGGATTTTGTACAAAATATTTGAGGGAGTTGGATTTATTTGGGGGAGTCGGATTTTTAAAAGTCATATAATTTTTTTTAGAGTATCATAAATTCATACATAGTAGACAAGTTGAAAAAAATTAGAATTTCAATTTTCACAAGTCACACATTTTTTACAATTCAATCCGATAAAATATATTCATTTTATAATTTTCATCTTTGTCAAAAAATTTCTTAAAAAAATCTTTATTGGTTCGAGATTAGATTTTTGGTTCGAGATGAGTTAATTTATCGTTCTCTATCACATATTTTACATAATATTGTTATATTAATTTTATTATATTTTAGTAGTATAAATTTTAAGAGAGAGTAAAAACCAAATATAAAAGAGGATCATAGATGGAAAAGAGGGGTGAAAATTACTCAAAAACTAACTATAGAGTTTAAGGATATTTTAATAATTTATTATTATTATTTTAATAATATATCGTTAGTTATTATATATATATATTATAGATTATATATTAATCAGGTTTTTGACAAATAAACGGAATATTTAAATTGATTAATAAGATAATAGTGAGTCAATATTTTCTGTAACTATTTTAAAATATAATAATAAAAAATTTGGTAACAATATTCTTAATCTTCTTTATTTTTTATTATTTTGTGTTGAGAAGGACAATACTTTTAAAATACTTATTATATTATATTTTCAAATTATAATATTCAAAAATAAATCAATACATCAAATATATAGACTTATTAAAATTTTCAAAATAATAACATGAGACTAAAATGCTAACAAATATCATATATAAAAGCTAGTCAAATATTTACACAATGGTACAAAACCAGAAGTGTTGTAGGCTTCAGAAGGATACCAAATAAAATATATATAAGTCAACAAAATATACATCTTACAGAAAAACTAAATCAATATGATGAAGGGATCACAACAAAAGAACCAACATCAAGAAGACAATTTCACACTGGCCAAAACACAAAAGGAACAGGTTCATGAGTAAGTACAAATTTCCACATAAATTATTTCACCTTTCACTCATAACAAATTGCTCTTGATTCCTTGATTTAAATGGTTTTACAATAATTAAAAGCTAGGAATGGATCAATCAACACAAAAGTCAAACCAGTTAAAATAATTTTCAAATGGTTAAGAATCTTTATGAAACTGAATTCTTATATTAATTGAAGGTACTGCACAACAAAGAAAAAAGGTGTTTAATTTTCAAATGGTTAAGAATCTTTATGAAACTGAATTCTTATATTAATTGAAGGTACTGCACAACAAAGAAAAAAGGTGTTTAATTTGTCTTTGATCGTTTTAAAATTAAATTATTTTGTTAAAATCATAAGTCATTTTCAAAAGCATACTTCGAAAATCATTTTGAAGACATTGAAAAATAAAACAAAGATAAAATGAAAAACAAATTAGTTAAGTTCTTTGAAAAGTGCTTTCCTTCAAAATAATAAAATATTTGTTAAAAATATTTAAGTTTTAGACACATAGGACTGCAAATAAAAGAGTAGAAGGGATGAAGATAAACATTGTAATATTGTAACATCTCTGAGAATCGGACTTGGTACTTAGAGAATAATTATTATTGTTCATTCATTTCCACTATCAATTGAGTTAATGCATGTGATGCATGAGGTTGGTGACACATGATGTGATCGTTGATGCACAAGATATGTACAATGAAAAGCTCTTGTGACACTTCTTCTTCACTCAATTTCTTCCAATGCACTCCTAAGATACAAATTAATAAAATATTTGTTAAAAGATATTTGGAGATAAGACACAAAGAACTTTAAATAAAAGAGGATGTCACGGTTCAAAATTGAGTTTTTCTCAAATTCAATGGAGTTATCACCAAAATTTATTTTAAAATAGAGAAAATATTGAGAAACCCTTAAAAAATAGAAAATAAAATAAAATTATGGTCTTTGATACCAAATTTTGAGTTCGGAAGTCGATTATATGCAGGGAAGGTATTAGCACCCAACGACATCCGTTAAAATACGGTTATCTATAATTAATTGTGCAAAATTATATATACTTAAAATATATTTATTTCTCTTTATTATTAAATATGAATATAAATTGTTTTTATAAATGTGATGTTTTTGAAATAAAAGTGAGTTTAAAAAGAGTGAAAAAAAAGTTTTTATTAGTGTGTTTGACAAGAGTATGATCTTGTTCCTACGTTTCTCCCAGTACTATGGAGAAATCAAAACTACATAGTTCTTGGTAGAAAATATGGATGTGTTGATTGCTTATAAATAAATTGTATTTTGTTATTAAAAAAAGTTATTTTTGATGAACATAAAAAAAAAAAAAACTTGCTTAATTTGAATAATTATTTTAAACTATGAGTTTTAAGGTTATCGAGTTGTACAACTCGTATCTCAAAACTCAAGGAGTAAAAATACGTCACATCTAATTTAATTTTCTTAAGAATAGTTTACATTATTTTTAAAATAGAGTTTCAAAACCACCTAACAGTACAACTTGTGCCTTAACAACTCAAAGAAAATGTCACATCTAAATAATCAATTTTAAAAAATTTAATTTTAAATAAATTTATTTATAAAAAATGAGTTTTAAAACTATTGAGTTGTACAACTTATGTTCTAACAACTCATAGATTAAAAGACAATAATCTAATTAGCTTTTAACAGAAAATTTCTCTATATATTTAGCATACTTAATATTTATTATAAAATTAATTAAATTTAATATATAAAAATAAGACTTATTTAAAAAAAATTAAAAAAAAAATGAATGCTAAAGATATAAAGCTTATAAAGGACCAATGATCTTAAAATCCAAAACTAATTTTTATAATTAACAATAAAAAATAAATCAACATAAAAGAATATATATATATATATATATAATATAAACTGACATAGTTTAACAAATGGAAATCCAAAACATACACTGAAACAAAACAACCACGCCGCTACCAAACATGAAAGAAAAAAAAGAAAAATCAAATGCATTAAGAAGAAAGGGCATAGAAAAGAAAGGGGAAATAGGAGAAGAGAAAGAAAAAAAAAGAGAGAGAGAGAGAGAGAAAAGAGTATAGGAGGTCGAGCACAAATAGACTAAAAAGTACGATCGACGTTCCGACGACGACGGTCAAAGGTTTGAGTTCTTAGTTTATTCTCTCTCAGATCAGGATATTATTTTTGTATAACAACAAAAAGTTTCATTTTTTCATTAATAACTCATTTTATATATTGCATTCAATAACGAATACAATTAGTAAAGATGAAAACAATATCTTAATCCTTTTTCTATTTGTTTTTCTCTTTTATTACTCTGCTTATTTTTTTCTTCTTATTTTTAAGTAAGTGTTTTTGTTGGTATCTCCTCCTTTTCTTGATTTTTTTTGTCTCAATTTATAAGTAAAATGGTAAATATTTCTGTTTATTAGATAAATCTGAGCTCTGAATTTTGTATTATTTTTTAAGGTTGTGCGTTGTTTTATAACATATTTTGAGCAATGTATGATTAAGGAAGCGTGTTGTTGGTGTTTGCCAGAAAGGAAGCGTGTGTTGGTGTTTGCCAAGAAGGAAGTGTGCGCTGACGTGTGTTTTGGCCGTGGAAGGGTTGATGTGTGTTGGCTTGGCGGGTTGATGTGTGTTGGCCTGACAGGGTTGATGTGTGTTGTGTTGTGTTGTGTTGGCCGACCAAATAAAATAAAATTGGCAGATCAAATGAAAAATAGGAAGAAAAAAAAACAGTGAAATAAAATGAATGAAAATTCTTTCATCATGTGTTGTTGTAATTCACAATTTTTCTTTTTTATGACATAAATAATGTGATCGTCTTCGGATTGGTTGTCGATGCATAGATCGATATAGATAAAATGATCGTCTTTGGGTTGGTTACCGATGCGTTGATCGACATAAATAATATGTTCGTCCATCGACATAAATAAAATGATGACTACAAGCAAACATAAGTTTAGAAGGTAAATAAAGGGAGATAATTTTTTGTTTTTGTTTTACAGAAACATGTTTATGGTAATTGCAATGCAAATGTATAATGAATAATGTGACAAAAGTTTTTGAGATAAATAAAGGATACATATAAGATATGCATGATTCATTCATATGAAAAAATGTAAGATGCATTCAATGAAGATAAATTCTTTTTTTTTTCCCTGGCCCTTATGCGACTTTATACACCTACAAGATTCAATGAATCAATTAAGATAACAATCGTTCTTTGCATGATAATTCTAATATATATTGTGTAATCATCTTTTTGTTGTTGTTGTTGTTTTTTTTTAGGCCAATCAAATGTGCATTGCTTAAAATGTGCTTACCCTTCATTTTTTTTTATACACCCATATATCTTCCCATGTATATATTTTCAAGCGTCAAAATATTTAAGATATTTTTTTTTTATATTTTTACATATTTCAAATTCCAATATTTGTTATCATATAATAACATTTTAAAATGATAGAACAAATCAACCATGAAACTGAATTAGTTTAGAAACAGTGTAAGGTACAACATCGAATGACAACATTGGAAAATGTATATTCATTACATTAGCAACAAAATAATTGGAGTTACAATATCTTGTAATATAGGGCTCATGTTGGTCAGCTTCCAAGAATAATAATTGTCCCAGTTTGAACCGCTTGATCCTTTTTGTTATCCCTAACTTTTGCATGGACGACTCTTCCAAGTTTTCAATCCATCGAGATGCTCTAATTTTTGCCTAGGTCGCCTTTTCAGGTTTTCAACCTAGCGAGCCCAATTTTCTATTATTTTCATTTTGTTTAAGCATAATATTTCTTGACTCCATCTGAGTTTACTGAAGTGGAAGCTCATCTCCATCCATTTCTACGAGTATCAGAGCTCCCCTATAGAAAGCTTTTTTCACAACATATGGTCCTTCGTAGTTCGGAGTCCACTTTCCCCAAGAATCTTTTTTTATGGGCAATATTTTCTTTAACACTAAGTCTCTTTCTCGAAACTCTCGAGGACAAACTTTTTTCTAGTAGGCCTTTTTGAGTCTTGTCTGATTTAGCTGACCATGAAACAAAGCTATCATTTTTTTTCTTCTATGAGATTCAATTGCTCATATCATGATTGAACCCACTCTGCCTCTTCTAGTTTTGTTTCCATCAGGACTCTGATCGAGGAAATTTTAACTTTAATGGAAAGTACCGCTTTCGTTCCATACACCAACAAGAAAGGAGTTGCTCCTGTTGAGGTGCGAACATAGGTTCTATAGCCATGTAATGCAAAGGGAAGCATTTCATGTCAGTCCTTATATGTCTCCACCATTTTATGTATGATGTTCTTGATATTCTTATTTGCTGCTTCTACAGCCCCATTCATTTTGGAACAATATGGAGAAGAATTATGGTGCTGAATTTTGAAACTATCACACAACTCTTTCATCATTTTGTTATTCATATTAGTCGTGTTATCAGTGATTATCTTATTTGGAAAGTCATATCGACAAATCAATTCTCTTTTGATGAATTTTACAACCACACTTCTTGTCACATTGGCATACGAAGCGGCTTCAACCCATTTTGTGAAATAATCAATAGCTACTAAGATAAACTGGTGTCCATTTGAAGCCTTAGGCATAATAAGTCCAATAACATATATTCCCCACATTGAAAATGGCCATGATGATGTTAAAACATTCAAAGAAGTGGGTGGTGCATATATTGTATCATTATAGATTTGACATTTATGACATTTCTTTACGTGACTAAAGCAACCAGATTCCCTGGTCAAGCATTAATAGTCAGTCCTTAAGATTTTTCTTGCCATTGTGTGCCCATTTGCATGAGTTTCGAAAGAACCTTTGTGAACCTCTTGGATGATTTTCTCCGTTTCCGCTTTATCCACTCATCTGAGGAGAACCATATCATGATTTCTCTTATAAAACACACCCCCATTTAAGAAAAGGTTCATTAACAACCTCTTTAAAACCCTTTTGTCATTCTCTGAAATATCCAATGGATATTCCTTATTCTTAATATATGATTTGATGTCATAAAACCACAGCTTGTCGTCGGACTCTTCTTCTTTTGATAAGCAATATGCAGATTTATCTCTTTGTTGAATTTTTATGATTGGCACGTCCTGATCAATGCTTATTTTGAATATTGACGACAATGTGGTCAAGGCATCAGTTAATTGGTTTTCTTCTCGAGGGTTATGGTGAAAAGTAATCTTCCCAAAGTTTTATGTCAATTCTTTGATATGGGTGTGATATATATAATCAATTTTGAATCTTGCATTTCCCACTCTCCTTTCGTTTGGTGGATGACCAACAATGAGTCTCCATATACCGCAAGAAATTTTACATTTGATTCAATAGCTGCTTTAATGCCCATAACACATGCCTCATAGTCCGCAATGTTGTTTCTGCTATCAAAACACAACCTAATCGTAAATGGAGTGAACTAGTTCTCTTGGGAAATCAAAATGGCTCTAATTCCATGCCTTAACGCATTAGAGGCACCATCAAACACCAACACCAATTTTTCTTTATCAAATGATTCAGTCTCTTCAAATAAAGTCATTATGCCTTCATCGGGGAATTCACACTGCATTGATTGATAATCTTCTATAGGTTGTTGGGACAAATACTCTGCGAGTGTGTTCCTTTGATAGCTTTTTATGTAACGTATACCAAATTGTATTCTGATAACAACATCTGCCAACAGGAATTCCATTTGGTAAGAGTAGGTTTCTCAAATATATACTTAATTGGGTTCATTTTAGACACTAACCAAGTTGTGTGACATAACATGTATTGACTCAACCGATGAGCAGCCCATGCCAATGCACAACATGTTGGTTCAAGCAGTGAATACCTTGTTTCACATTTAGTGAACTTTTTTCTCAAATAAAAAGTAACATGTTCTTTCCTACCAGATTCATCATGTTGCCCCAATACATAACTCATTAGCTCGACAAGTACTGTTAAGTACATAATAAGCAGTTTCCCAAGAACATGAGGCACTAAGATGAGAGGTTTTGATAAGTCCTTAAGATTTTGCTTGCCATTGTGTGCCCATTTGCATGAGTTTCGAAAGAACCTTTGTGAACCTCTTGGATGATTTTCTCCGTTTCCGCTTTATCCACTCATTCGAGGAGAACCATATCATGATTTCTATTATAAAACACACCCCCATTTAAGTAAAAGTTCATTAACAACCTCTTTAAAACCCGTTTGTCATTCTTTGAAATATCCAATGGATATTCCTTATTCTTAACATATGATTTGATGTCATAAAACCACAGCTTGTCGTCGGACTCTTCTGCTTTTGATAAGCAATATGGAGGTTTATCTCTTTGTTGAATTTTTATGATTGGCACGTCTTGATCAATGTTTATTTTGAATATTGACGACAATGTGGTCAAGGCGTCAGCTAATTGGTTTTCTTCTCGAGGGATATGGTGAAAAGTAATCTTCCCAAAGTGTTATGTCAATTCTTTAATATGGGTGTGATATATAATCAATTTGGAATCTTGCATTTCCCACTCTCCTTTCGTTTGGTGGATGACCAACAATGAGTCTCCATATACCGCAAGAAATTTTACATTTGATTCAATAGCTGCTTTAATTTCCATAACACATGCCTCATAGTCCGCAATGTTGTTTCTGCTATCAAAACACAACCTAGTCATAAATTGAGTGAACTAGTTCTCTTGGGAAATCAAAATGGCTCCAATTCCATGCCTTAACACATTAGAGGCACCATCAAACAACAACATCCATTTTTCTTTATTAGATGATTCAGTCTCTTCAAATAAAGTCATTATGCCTTCATCGGGGAATTCACACTGCATTGATTGATAATCTTCTACAGGTTGTTGGGACAAATACTCTGCTAGTGTGCTTCCTTTGATAGCTTTTTATGTAATGTATACCAAATTGTATTCTGATAACAACATCTGCCAACAGGAATTCCATTCGGTAAGAGTAGGTTTCTCAAATATATACTTAATTGGGTCCATTTTAGACACCAACCAAGTTGTGTGACATAACATGTATTGCCTCAACCGATGAGCAGCCCATGCCAATGCACAACATGTTGGTTCAAGCAGTGAATACATTGTTTCACATTTAGTGAAATTTTTTCTCAAATAATAAATAACATGTTCTTTCCAACCAGATTTATCATGTTGCCCCAATACATAACCCATTAGCTCGACAAGTACTGTTAAGTACATAATAAGCAGTTTCCCATGAACATGAGGCACTAAGATGAGAGGTTTTGATAAGTACTACATAACTCATTAGCTTGACAAGTACTGTTAAGTACATAATAAGCAGTTTCCCAGGAACATGGGGCACTAAGATGGGAGGCTTTGATAAGTCCTTAAGATTTTTCTTGCCATTGTGTGCCCATTTGCATGAGTTTCGAAAGAACCTTTGTGAACCTCTTGGATGATTTTCTGCGTTTCCGCTTTATCCACTCATTTGAGGAGAACCATATCATGATTTCTATTATAAAACACACCCCCATTTTAGAAAAAGTTCATTAACAACCTCTTTAAAACCCTTTTGTCATTTTTTGAAATATCCAATGGATATTCCTTATTCTTAATATATGATTTGATGTCATAAAACCACAGCTTGTCGTCGGACTCTTTTTCTTTTGATAAGCAATATGGAGGTTTATCTCTTTGTTGAATTTTTATGATTGGCACGTCTTGATCAATGCTTATTTTGAATATTGACGACAATGTGGTCAAGACGTCAGCTATTGGTTTTCTTCTCGAGGGATATGGTGAAAAGTAATCTTCCCAAAGTGTTATGTCAATTCTTTGATATGGGTGTGATATATAATCAATTTGGAATCTTACATTTCCCACTCTCCTTTCGTTTGGTGGATGACCAACAATGAGTCTCAATATACCGCAAAAAATTTTACATTTGATTCAATAGCTGCTTTAATGCCCATAACACATGCCTCATAGTCCGCAATGTTGTTTCTACTATCAAAACACAACCTAGTAGTAAATGGAGTGAACTAGTTCTCTTGGGAAATCAAAATGGCTCCAATTCCATGCCTTAACGCATTAGAGGCACCATCAAACACCAACATCCATTTTTCTTTATCAGATGATTCAGTCTCTTCAAATAAATTCATTATGCTCTTCAAATAAAGTCATTATGCCTTCATCGGGGAATTCACACTGCATTGATTGATAATCTTCTACAGGTTGTTGGGACAAATACTCTGCTAGTGTGCTTCCTTTGATAGCTTTTTATGTAACGTATACCAAATTGTATTCTGATAACAACATCTGCCAATGGGAATTCCATTCGGTAAGAGTAGGTTTCTCACATATATACTTAATTGGGTCCATGTTAGACACCAACCAAGTTGTGTGACATAACATGTATTGCCTCAACCGATGAGCAGCCCATGCCAATGCACAACATGTTAGTTCAAGTAGTGAATACATTGTTTCACATTTAGTGAACTTTTTTCTCAAATAATAAATAACATGTTCTTTCCTACCAGATTCATCATGTTGCCCCAATACATAACCCATTAGCTCGACAAGTACTGTTAAGTACATAATAAGCAGTTTCCCAGGAACATGAGGCACTAAGATGGGAGGTTTTGATAAGTACTACTTAATATTTCCGAAAGCTTTTTGACAATTCTCATTCCATTCAACCTTTTGATCTTTGCGCAATAATTTGAAAATTGACTCGCATCTAGTAGTGAGATGCAATATGAATCTGGCAATGTAATTCAATTTACCCAAAAAGCCACGAACTTCTTTTTTCGTGTGTGGAGCCGACATTTCTTGTATTGCTCTTACTTTATCTGGGTCCACTTCTATCCCTTTTTGACTAATGATATACCCAAGTAATTTGCCTAATCTTACACCAAATGTGCATTTAGCAGGGTTTAAACGGAGTCTGAACTTCCTTAGTCGCTCAAACAACTTTTGAAGGTTAACAACATGGTCTTCTTCGGTCTGAGATTTTGCAATCATATCGTCTATGTAAATCTCTATTTCCTTATGCATCATGTCATGAAAGAAAGTTATCATTGTTCTTTGCTAGGTTGCCCTAACATTCTTCAATCCAAATGGCATCACTTTATAACATAAAGTTCCCCAATATGCGATGAATGTAGTTTTCTCCATATCTTCGGGAGCCATCTTGATTTGATTGTACCTTGAGAAACCATCCATGAAGGAGAAAAAAGAATATTGAGTAGTGCTATCCACTAGAACATCAATATGAGGAAGAGGAAAATCGTCTTTAGGACTAACTTTATTTAAATCTCGATAATCAACACATATTCGAACCTTTCCATCCTTATTTGGAACTGGTACAATATTAGCCACTCATTGAGAATATTTTGCTACTGCTAAGAAACCAAGATTAAATTGCTTCTTGACCTCTTCTCTAATTTTAAGTGACATATCAGGTTTCATCCTTCTCAACTTATGTTTAATTGGAGCTTATTGAGACTTGAGTGGTAGCTTGTGTTCAACTATGTTAGTATATAGCCCATGCATATCCTGATATGACCATACAAAGACATCCACATAATCAAATAAAAGCTTAACCAATTTTTCTCGTTCACTTTCTTTCATAGACATACCAATTTTAACTTCTTTCTTATCATGTTTAATACCTAAATTGATCACCTTAACAGGTTCTTGATAGGGTTGGATTATCTTAGCTTCCTGTTCAATTAACCTTTCTAGTTCTGGGGGAGGCTCACAATCATCTTCACAATCCTCATCAGCGTGATTAATCGGGCGTTCAAAATTACAAGAAAATGTTCTAACGCTTCTATTTTCAACATATTTATTTTCGACTCTGCATTGTTTAAATTAAGAAGAAAAAGGAAAAAAGAAAGTATGAATAAGGATTACCAAAAAAGAAAAGAGAACATCAAAACCAGTTGGAGAATTCAAAAATGCATTTATTGATAATAAGTAAGAAATTGAAATACATATGCCCTAATTAGTTATCCTTATAGCCTTGGGCAGAGTAAAAGGAGTTAAAAATACATAATTACTTTGAACATGAATTCACAAACACGGGAAACTCTATGATATTCCAATTGTTAAGATTGGTGTTTGGAGGACAAGGGTACACTAGCTTGAGGGTATCATCATCACCATGATCTTCTTCCGCAACAGCAACCTGATCAGCATATATTATTCTGGCGCTTTGAAAAATTTGACGAATGTCACAAATAGAAGTATTTTGTGAATTCGGTATCCAGTTTTCCCAATGAACCATCCTGCTTTTTCTTTATTAGATTGAGTAGGTACATATCCCAACTCATACCGATTATTATTTTCTGGTATTTCTATCAACTTCCCCAAATTAACAAAAACTCCTCCTTCCAACATGGATTTGGTAGACTTCAATGATGTGGTAGATAGTTTTTGTTCCTTTAAGAAATATCCTTCACCCATTAAGACAACATTGATGATTTCTAATGCTTAAAAGGAAGTCTTTATGGCTTCCTCCGTGTCGTCAATGTGTATCTTCAATGTAGCTTGTAGAAGATAGATGACTTACTATCATATCTTCTTCCCCAATTATTATTATCAGCTTATTATTTACCATCAACTTTAGCTTTTGATGGAGGGTAGATGTCACAACTCCAGCAACATGAATCCACGGTATCCCTAATAGACAATTATATGTTGATTTAATATTCATCTCTTGGAAGGTTATCCCAAAGATATGGGATACGATTTGAATCAACAGGTCAATCTCGCCAACAACTTGTCTTCTGGATCCCTCAAACGCTTTCACCACCATAGCACTAGGCTTCATACACGCTCCATCAACAAATAGTTTTGATAGTGTTGATTTTGGCATGACATTTAATGATGAACCATTATCAACTAACACTCATACAAGAATATGACCGTGACACCTCACAGAGACGTGTAGTGTTTTATTATGCTATGTCCCTTCAGCTGGTAATTCATTATCGCTAAAACTCAGACAACTACTAACATTGATGTTACCAACAACTCCATCAAACTAGTCGATAGTGATATCGTGAGTAACATGGTCTCGTTTAAAACTTTCATCAGTGCTCTTCTATGTGCTTCAAAGTTCAATAACAAGGAGAGAACATATATCTTGGAAGGGGTTTGATTTAGCTAATCCACCACCTTATATTCACTTTGCTTGATAAACTTCAAAAATTCAATAGCTTCTTTTTCAAACATTATCCTTTTGCTAGTCTCTTGTCCTTTTATGGCATAATACATAGTTTTTCCCCCTTTTCTCCATGAACCTCCTTTTTTCTAAGTTGTTCAGGAGCGTATACTCGACCACTTCAAGTCACCCCACCAATTCCTGAAATGTTAGTGACATTAGTTCCTTTAAGTTCACAATTATCACTTGATTAATGATTGGCCAAGTAGGACGTGACATCGTAATTCTAGGGTACCACCTTGGTATTTTCGTAAGGAAAAAGGGTTGGTGCTTGGACAATAATTGCATTTGGTCTGCTAGGAGTTGGCTTAAGATTCTTTTTTCTATAAAGGATTTGGGAAAGATATATTATTTTCCACACACGATCCTATGGTCAACACATGATAATCTTTTGCATATTGGTCTATCCCATCTTCAATGACATTGATAGAGTATCTCTGTGGCCCAACAAGGGATTACTCCCTACATTGGGACCGTCCTTGTTGAAGGTAAGCCATTTTGCATTAATCTATTCTTGCACTTTAGATTTTAGGGTTTGGCAATCTTCGAAGGAATGCCCAACGACTCCTGCATGGTATTCACATTTGGCATATAGGTTGTACCATTTTGGGAATAGTGGTTCAAGAGGTTTCGTTGGACTTATGACTACCATTGAATTTTGAAGTAAGTAGGGCAACAATTGGCTATATGTGACGGGAATTGGGTCAAAATGGGTTACCCTTTTCTCTTGATTAACTGGGGGTTTGTAGTGATTCGGGATTGGACTTTGGTTCCATTGATTTTGCTGGGAAAATGTGGTAGGATGTGGTTGATAAAAAGGTGGTCTTAAAGGGTGATATTGAGGGTATGAAGCTTGTGTAGTTGTGACCACATATGGATAAAGAATGTAAGGAGTTTGTGGTATCGGAGGCTGGAAGTTTGGGGGTCGATAAGAATTGATGGGTAAAAAATAGGAGACTCTCGGGTTTACCATTATAGTGTTAACATCCCTTTTTTTCTTTTTTGTGAATGTCGTTTAGGGTCTTTTCACGCCACTTGTTGCACATACAATCTTGCCACTCCTCATCCCACTTTCTATTTTTTCTCCTATCATGACCAGGTCAGAAAAGTTTGATGACATACTCCTAATCATCTTATCATAAAAAGGCAATTGGAGAGTATCTATAAACATACCAACCATTTCTCTTTCAGATAAAAGAGGTTCTACTTGTGATGCCATTTCCCTCCATTGTTGTGTGTATTCTTTGAAAGTTTCGTTGTCCTTTTTTAATAAATTTTGAAATTGCATACTATCAGGAGCCATGTCAACGTTGTACCTGTATTGTTTCAATAATGCATCAACCAGGTTTTCCATGAACAAATTTGATTTCGCTTGAGATGCATATACCAACTTAATGATGCCCCACTCAAACTATCTTGGAAAAAGTGAATGAGAAGTTTGTTGTTATAAGCATGAGAATTTATTTGTCTGCAATACATAGTCATATGATTTTTAGGACATGCGGTGCCTTTGTATTTTTCAAACTCTAGAACCTTGAATTTTAGAGGGATAGTCACATCGAAAACGAAACACATATCAAAAGCTTCGAGACCATAGACGTTATGTCCCTCAATTGCTTTTATTCGCTCTTCTAAAACATGGAATTTTCCCTTTGATTGTGTATCATCCCCAACGTGAAGCTGATTCCAATTCCCATTAGCATCAAAATTGGGTGCTTGGAGTGCAATGTATGGAATATTTTATGAGGGTAGAGTGTTTCAGGGTGGCATGTAGACTAGAGGAGATCGGATTTGTGATTGGTTTAGGTTTTAGGGGTTGATAGTTGAATGGTTTGGGTTGTTTCCTATGGGGTTGATGACTAAAGGTGGAGTATAACCGGGTGGGAGACTGTACATAGGAAATTGCATAGCTGTTGTACGAAGTTGTTGGGTAGTCGGGGTAAAGCCTGGTTGGTGAGAAGGAGTGGTTTGGTGTTCTTCATTTAAATTAAAAACTACATCAACTATGGTATTTCAATAATCTCTTTCAACAGGAAAACCAATCCTCTCCTCCAATTCTTCTACTAAATGTCTGCAATATTCAACGAACTTGTAGACTTTAACTGGAGTATTGAGCGGATGCATTACTGCATCAGTCTCTCTTAGATATTTTGGAATTTTTATGATAGCTAATTAGCTAGCATTGCCAATTTTGAAAAACAATATTTCCAATACTTGCCTTTATCTTCCAACTCTTTATAGATATCTTGATTCTTCAATTGTCCAAGAAACATCATAAAATGCTCCTCCCAATATATGGTTTCATCCTTTAAGTTATTATAGATCTTTTCTTGATAATCAATGTGATTCTTCAACTCACTAGAAGTTTCCATTTTTGTTCTTTTTGCATCTTGGTTTTTTGAAAGTAGTTATTCAATTTCTTCCTTTTTTTTTGTCTCTCATTCCTTACTTGACTCTCATATTTAACTATCATTTCTTTCAGTTGTTTCTTTAAATCTTCAAACTCATTTTTTATGTTCTTCTCAGAGCTTGATGATTTTATCCATAACTGCTTCCACATATATGCCTCTTCAATTGTTGCATTCTTTTCTTACTTTCGCACATCTAACTCTTCATTTGCACCTCTCAAACAATCTTGTATGTCAAGTTTATTTTATTTTTTCAATTTTCAACCTCTTGTTGCTTCTCTCGATAAACTGACTCTTACATGTGTTTTCTGATCATAAGTTTTCGTTCTCTTGGAAGACTTTTTCTAACTTCGCTTGTAGCTCTTTTTTCTCCTCTTCAGATTTTAACAATGATGCTTTGAGCTTTTCTATTTCTTCATTTGTAACAAGGGTAGGTTCAGGCATTTCCTGATTATTAGAGGGTGTACTGTGGAAAGGTAACTTGATTTATTGGACTCTTTTCTTTACCCATTGTTGATAGGGTTCTTTTGTGTTGCAACTTCTACATTCGAGTACTTTTCCTTTTCTAATGATCAACTCCCAAGCTCGACTTATCCTTCTCAACATTAGTGGGTCTATTATACCGTATTATGCAAAACAAAAGCTTCCAATGACTTATCATCTGGTTTATCCAACATGGGGTAGCCAAGTTGTCTTAGAGCTACCATTGGATTGTAATTAATACATCATATCGTTCCCAAGAGAGTTACATTTGGAAAATCTCTGCATTGACATATTACCTCTTCCACTCCTTGTTCTCTATAGTACCATGAAATTGTATCCCTAGTAAGGCTAACTATACTCTGATCCTATTCACGATTACTCTTAACCCCAACATGATACCATTTCTTGAATATGTGAGACACAAACCAAGTATACAACACTAAAACACAACACAAAAGTGTTCCCCATTTCTTCTCGTGTCACATATGCAGAGAGTAGTATACATCGGCAAGAACCTCAAGAACTAGATTTTGTTCATCTTTGTTAACAACTAAGAAGACATTGATGACACCAAAATCTACAAAGTTATCAAGGTTTGGGAATAAAACAATACCATAGATAATGAGAGCCAAAACATCTATAAAAGTACTCCATTCTTTTTTAACAGCTAAATCTTAACACTTTTGCTCTAGATATTTTCTTGAAAACCCACGAATAGCCCCTTTTTCCTCTTTTGTACTTGCCAACTCTCTTATGTCGATTTTCAACACTTCAGCAATTGCGCCCAAACTCGGTGGTTGCCCGGTATATCGATAAGGATTTCCTTTCTCTAGGGAGTAACCCAATATTCGTTCCAATTCCTCTAATGTCGGGGACAACTGAAAGTGTTGAAAGGTGAAACATCTTAAGAGAGGATTGTAATACTGAGCCAATGCCGTGATGGCCCCTGTTTGCACATTCACTGCCAACAGATTTAGGATTTTCCCATATTTGTGAAAGAAACTCTCACGATGTATAGTTTTAATTTGATTGTTGATGTCTCTTAAACTTTTCAAATCAGGTTGCTTGAACTTTAAAAGTAAAGTTTTTCTTTTTGTTCGATCCCATTGTCCACTTAAATAACACATGACTAAGGTCTCTACAATTCCCCAAAAATCTTAAAAATTTATGCAAAATGCTATTATGTTTTATTTTTTCCTTAGAAAGAGAAAAAAAAAATGTCATGAGATATGAATGACACTATTATATATAAAGTCTTGAATGTATGAGATATTTTTTTGGTTTGTATGGATATTCTTACAATGAAAGGGTCTGTTGGCTTATGTAGTGAAACTCTCACAAGGGAGGCTTTATGGTTCTAAACACGGTTCCTAGAGCCAATAATCCTATTTTGGAATATTGTCAACAACAATAGGTAAAATATTTGGAGTGAAAGTAACCTCAACATGATCAAACTCTAGGTAAGATCTTCATGTGAACCAAACAAGATGTACATCCAAAAGGCTACCACTACGCAATCTCAAGCTTAAGTTTTGTTCAAACTCAAGTATAAGGTTCCACTCATAAGTGTGTGTCTTAGTAAAAGTGTTAGTGTTGAATAAGCATAATTTAATAACTCCATAATACTAACAAAACATATATACATATACAAAATAAATAAATAAAATAAAATAAAAAATAATTTACTAGCTTAAAAGAATATTATAATGTCAGCTAAAACTTATTAAAAAACGATAAACACATAAAGAAAATGAAAATGAAAAACAAACAAATTTAGAAAAAGTTAAAAAATTATGCACAATTAATTTGTTAGGCTTGACTCTCTAAGTGTCCTCCACAGAGTCGCTACCTGTCGCAGTTCAAAATTTCGAGTTTTCCCCGAATTCAATGGAGTCGCCACAAAAATTTATTTTAAAATATAAAAAATATTGGAAATCCCTTAAAAAACAGAATAAATAAAATAATGGTCTTTGATACCATATTTTGAATTCCGGAGTTGATTATGGGTATTAGCACCATAAAAAAAAAAGCTTGTTTGATTTGAATAATTATTTTAAATTATGAATTTTAAGACGATTGAGTCGTAGAACTCGTATCTCAAAACTCAAGAAGTAAAAAGATGTCACATCTAATTTAATTAAGAATATTTTATATTATTTTTAAAATAGAGTTTCAAAGCCACCAAGTAGTACAACTTGTGTCTTAACAACTCAAAAAAATGTCACATCTAAATAATCAATTTAAAAAAAATTAATTTTAAATTAATTTATTTATAAAAAATGAGTTTTAGAACTATCAAGTTGTACAATTTATATCCTAGCAACTCATAGGTTAAAAGACAATACATCTAATTAGCTTTTAATAGAAAATTTCTCTATATATTTAGCAGACTTAATATTTATGATAAGATTAATTAAATTTAATATATAAAAATAAGACTTATTTGAAAAAAAATAAAAAAAAATGAATGTTACATATATAAAGCTTTTAAAAGACCAATGATCTTAAAATCCAAAAACTAGTTTTTATATGTAACAATAAAAAATAAATCAACAGAAAAGTAATAATATATATATATATATATATATAAAATAAAACTGACCTAATTTAACAAATGGGAAGTCAAAGCACTCACTGGAACAAAATAGTCGCGCTGCTACCAAACATGAAAGAACAAAAAAAAAAAAAGAACAAACGCAAAAAGAAGAAAGCGCAGGGAAACGAAAGGGGAAATAGGAGAAGAGAAAGAAAAAAAAAAGAGACCGAGAGAGAGAAGAGTATAGGAGGTCGAGCACAAATGGACTAAAAAGTACGATCGACATTCTGGCTACGACGACGGTCGAAGATTTGAGTTCTTAGTTTATTTTCTTTCACACCAGGATATTATTTTTGTATAACAACAAAAAGTTTCATTTTTTCATTAATAACTAATTTTATATATTATATTCAATAACGAATACATTTAATAAAGATGAAAATAATACTTTAATCCTTCTTCTATTTGTTTTTCTCTCCTATTACTCTTCTTATTTTCTTCTTCTTATTTTAAGTGTTTTTGTTGATATCTCCTCTTTTTCTTAATTTTTTTGTCTCAATTTATAGGTAAAACGGTGAATGTTTCTGTTCATTAGATAAATCTTAGCTTTGGATTTTGTATTGTTTCTTAATTGGATTTTGCATTGTTTTGTAACAAATTTTGAGCAAATGTATGATTAAGGAAAAAAAATGTCTTCTAACTTTTCTATTGAGTGCACATGTGTTACAAGTAATTTCTTTATTAAGCTAAAAAATAAATCAGATTAGTCAAAGAACCAGTAATATTTTTATAATAGGGATGTTAATAAGGCAAATAAGATAAAAGAATACACATTCTCCACTGAGAGTGATGTTGTTGTTTGCAAAGAAGCGTGTGTTGGTGTTTTCCAAGGAGGCATGTGGTGTTTGCCAAGGAAGCGTGGTGTTTGCGAGCGAAAAAGGAATCGTGTGATGTGGGTTGGTGTTTGCCAAGAAAGCGTGTGTTGATGTGGGTTGGCTAAGTGTGTGTTGATGTGTATTGGTTGTGGCTTGATGTGTCTTGGCTTGGCAGGGCTGATGTGTGTTGCGGTGTGTTGGCACACCAAATAAAATTAAATTGGCAAATCAAATAAAAAAACTGTGAAATAAATTGAATGAAAATTCTTTTATCATGTTTTGTTGTGATTCACAATTTTTTCTTTTTTATTTTATATTATTTTATTTTTGATATATACTCAAATTTGAATCGTAAAATGATCATGATTATTTTTAGATTTTTGATAATGATTGTAAAATATTTATTAAACATATTATTATATATTTTTTTTTAGAGTTATTTTTAGTTATCGGACAAAATTGAGGTACTACATAGTAGAAGGGAGAACGATGAACACTGTAACAACTTGACATCTCTGACCGACACTATTACTCACATACGTCTCGTCCTCTTTTCTATCATTGGAAATTAGCGAGTTTTTTTTCCTTTCGCGAGAGTCAAACCTATAACTCAGGAGTAAAGTCAATTGTTCATTCACTCCCACTACCAATTGAGCTAGTTGATTTATCTCCTAGGTTACGGGTTCGACTCCCACGGAAGACAAAAAACTTGTTAATTTCCAATGGTAGAAAAAGGGGGCAAAAAAGAAGTTTATGAGTAATAGTGCCGGTTAGAGAGTGGTGTCACATTTAGTTCTTACACAAATATTATTTACTATGTAGGCTACAAATATTGTTCTAGCCGCCTCTATAATAGCCCGACCTCTCTCACCGACACTATTATTCTTGATCTTCTTGTCCCTTTTTTCACCATTGCAAATTAGCGAGATTTTGCTTTATGTGAGAATCAAACTTAATAAATATGAGATAAATATTATTTTCATTCATTTCCACTATCAATTAAGTTAGTGCATGTGACACATAAAATCGACGAGACAGATAGCAAGGCACGACTCTTCCAATGTACTACTACTTTTTGTTCTCCGAGGTTTTTCCAATGCAATGGCAACATATGTTGGGGAGTTTGGGGGAGCCCGACATTCGGAAAAGGCATTAGGTTTATAGGTCATTTCTTCTTATATACCCAATATAGCCTTCATTCCTGATCAATGTGGGACTAACCACTCATAACTGAATACCCAACAATCTTCCCCTCAATTATGAGTGGTCCACCACTAGACTTGATTTACTTGATCCAAGTCCTTTATTTTGCTCCCCCATCAAGTCAAACCAGGCTCTAATACCACTTGTTGGGGAGTTCGGGGGAACCCGACATTCGGAAAGGGTCATTTTCCTTATATATCTAATGTAGACTCCATTCCTGATCAATGTGGGACTAACCACTCATAACTGAATACTCAACAACATATACACTTCTCTCCTTAATCCATTATTCTCTACTTCAATTTCTTCTTCTTCATCATCATATCTCTTTCATCTTCTTAATTAAAAAACAAAAAATCCAAAAAAAAAAAATCATAAAAAAAACTCATCATCATCATCTACTACTTCTTAACAAAAACCCATAAAAGACAAAAAAAAAACTTCAAAACATAATTAAATGTGTGAAAATTATAATATATTACTTAAAACAAATTTTTTTTCTTAATTCTTCTTCTTCTTCTTGTTTTTTTTTCCAAAAAAAACTTCATTCAACAAAATTGTCAAAAACAAATAAAAGATAATCAAAACCAAAATTACTAAAATAAAATTAGTTTAATTTTATTGTAAAGGAATCTCAACATCACCGTCCTTAATCTCTTGTTATAAATCCTTAGGCTCTTTTCCATCAACAATATTTTCTTTCTTTCTTACTATTTTGCTTTGCTTTGATTCTTGTTATTAGTTAATAGCAAAAAGATCTCAAAATAAAAACGGTGCATGGTTTAACCGGCAGTTCCACGTCTGCAGCAACGACCAACATAGTTTTTGCTTTTGTTTTTTAATAAAAAATGTGTTCTTCTTTTGGGAGGGTGATAAGTGTTGTATCTTTTATTGTTTGAATAACCTTGTTTAAAAAAAATTAAAATACTCATTTTGAAAACCATATATGAAAATATCTATAAATTGTGATTTTTTTAAGTAAATTCGAATTTGCAAAACGCGATTTTTGTAAAGAAATATTTTTTTGTTACATTTAATTTTTTAAATTAACAATATATATATATATATATATATATAAATATATAAAATTAATATAATTCGTTAAAATTCATACACAAAAAACAACGTCACAAATTTTATATAAATTACGATAAAATTAATATTGAAGGTGGTCTCTAGTGCCACATTGTCGAGGTTTTTTCACATGTACGAGATTTTAACGACATCTTAGTACATCATGAGTTTGTTCCTTGAGTTCAATTGGGTAGCGGAGTTATGTGTATTATAACGAGTATTGAACTGTTATACAATAATTCATATTCGCTTGATGCAAAGGATAATTGATGATTGTCTTCTTGTTATGGTTGTTGGTTGTCAAAATTATATCGTTCCTTCGACGTAGACCCGTAAGATTGATGTGTGTGCGAGAATAATTATGAGGGGATGATTGAGTGTCAGATGATATTGATATATAATATTGATTTTATTGTGTTGTGTTGGGCGTTGGTTCCTGGAAAAAATGTTGGGTAGACTGTGGTGGAGGTTGGGGTGGATTGACACGAGTATCAACCAATTGATTTTCAACAGAAATAAATTGTTTGGATTTTTTGTAAAACTAAACCATGTATTCATGTTGAAATGATGATGATATTCATAGAAGATTGTTGGAAATAATAATGATATATAATAATAGTTGGTGTTGGTGTGAATTGAAAAATAAAGAAGTCATCCATAGGAGAGATAACACACACTAGTAGTGTTTATAAGGTGGAGGTATGGAACTCGGAGTGTGCCCCAAGGGGTACTCCAATTTTGTGAAGGAGAAAGAACGCCTGAAAAATTGACCACCACACACGTGCACACGCGTGCCACCACACAGCCGAGCTAGACCTTGGGCTAAGTGGTGTATTATTTAGTATTCAAAAAAGAAATTATTTATTTTAATAATAAATGCATGTGTTTTTATGTCATTGATATGTTGATTACTTAATTGTCCTCCACCGAGTCAACATTCAACATCTGATTCAATCTTCTTTCCTGAATTCATGCATTTGTTTGTCCGATCAAACCCTAATTTTTGTGGACTCACACATATGTTTATTGCCTAGTCAAAAACCTAGTAAAATTAGGAGCACACGTTTATTTACGCTTATGTGGATCCGACCTAATGGATTGCACTTTTTTCTCTGATCCAGTTGTAGATTTCATCTATAAATAAAGGATTTTCCTTAGTTGGAAAAACACATCAAAAGCTCTTCAAATTTGAGACTAGTCCACAGATCAACAGTACCGCAAAATGTCTTAAAGAGAGCGACCTAGTCCACAGATCAACTCAATAATATTTTCGGTGACATAAATAGATTTTTAAAAAGTTTTTCAAAACTAAAAAATAACAATTCATAACTTAGTTTAAATTCAACATTTAGAGGTTGTTCATGAAGAATATAATTATCTCGTTCATTTCACTATTTGTTCTCATTTTTGTAGAGTAATGTCCAACTATTATCAACTTGTTTATGCAAATCTATCTTATGATAATTTTTCATGTTCCTCTATGGATGTGGAATTTCTTGCGGTAGTCCAAATTGTAGTTTCATAAGAAGAACTTCTATTATGTAGAAACAAATCAAACATGTAGATATATTTCATAGCCAATTGTCTTCTAGGTTATGTATGCTATATGTAGGTAGGACCTCCAGAGAAACTGATATAAGAGGTTTGTTAGCAATGTATGCATAAGAAGAAATAAAATAATATAAATAAATTAATATTTTAATATATTACACAATCATTGTACATATTCGACATGATTTACGGGAAGTGGGAATAGCACAATTACACAATCACCTATAGAAAGGCATGAATGACAGAACAAAACTGTTGAAACGATTTATGGGAACTAAGATAAGTCTTACAATGACCTTCTAAGGTGGTTGTTGGCTATGAAAAAATTTATTTCAAAAACTATTGTGAAAATGGAAGTATCACTTGCATATTATGATAATACTCCATTATGGGGTTCAAAAATTTTAAAACCACTATTCTAGGCTTTTTCTCTATGCATCTATGGGTTCAAATTTTATAAACCATTTGTCTCGGTTGATAGAACTTGGTTGTACGGTGTAACAACCCGACCTTTACCATTATTGGTAGTGGAAATCAAACCCGAGACCTGTGGGATAAGTACCATCGTCCACTCATTTCCACTACAAATTGATTGGTAGAGGGAATAAGTGGATGGTAATACTTATCCCCTAGGTTTCGGGTTCGATTTTCACAGAAGACAAAAACTCGTTATTTCCTACGGAGAGAAAAGGGGACGAGAATGTCGTGATTAACAGTGCCAGTAACGATAAGAGTTGGATTGTCTGTTACATACGACAAGTACAAGGGGACTCTGTTGCTAGACATTGCACATGATGAGAACATAAATAAAATACAATTCTCATTGCTTATGCACTTGTGAAAGGTGAGACAAATGGTGCTTGAAGCTTTTTTTTTTTGAAAAATCTAATAAGGTACGTCACACTTCAAGTCAACGTTTATTTGATTTTTGATATGCACAAATCCATTAAAAGTACTTATAATAATCCAAATAATGGTTGACATGATCCTCCATTAACACATGTGTACTACATCCAACACACTGCTCAAAATTTCATTAAAGAGTTCAAGGACAAGGAACTTAAAAAAAGGTTATCTGTATGGGTAATGATATAATTCTTCTTAGTATATTTTTCACTTATCGCTTTATATTACTTATAATTTTTATCTCATTATAACATGATATGCATTAAGTGAGTCATCATTCAAATATTAGTGCATTAAAACCCGGATGGAAAATCTAGATGCTTTAAGATGAGTCGATAATACCCCAGAATAATGAACTATGCGAGAATAATAATATTTTTTTATTACACAAGAACAATTTTTAGAGAGTTAAAAGATTATTCGTAGTAATATTTTTATTTTTCAGATAAAGTAGAAAAATAAATGGTAAAAGTGAAATACACAATTATAATTTATTTCGTTTCTTATGTTTTTCAAAAATTGGAGTTGAAATTAAATTGTACTCTATTATAAAATATTCAAATAATAGAATGCAATTCTTGTTTCATTTCATTCTGTTCTACTCCATTTCATTATGTTCTATTCCGTTAGTTTTAAGTTATCTAAATAAATTTTATAAAAATTATAAAATATAATAATATTATTTAAGTAAAAAACTTATTTATAAATTAAGGTAACGAAAAAAATCATAAAATATAATAATAATATTATTTAAGCAAAAAACTTATTTATAAATTAAGATAATGTAAAACTGATATGACATAATCTTTTTCCAAGTTATACATGGCATGTAAACACCTTGTCATACATGAGGTATCCGAATTTCTAAAATTAGATAAGGCCAACAAATTTCATAAAATTTGAAATAAATGGAGTTTAATTAGTAAGAAGTTGACTTAAGTCCCATAACAAGTGACTTTTTATAAACTATAATAAAACTCTATTTTTTACTTAAAATGAGACTTACACTCTATATTTCGTGAATAATATGTAAATATCGTTTTATTTTGAGGCATACCCTTATTCTCGTGAGCCTGAGTCCGATTGATCTTGTTAAAACTAAAACAATTACATTTTTCCAAAAATTTAAACTAATATTTTATTTCAGAAATGCTGAATGGTGCGTTTCTATTTGACCACTTTGATCCTTATTTGGTTAATTTTATATTTTATCACGATTCCTCGTTTCATTTTGCAGAAACTTAATCAAATTTGTTACATTTTAAGTAGTTTAAATTGCATATTTAAGTCCAAATTTTAAATTTTATTTTCCCAATTTTATGTCGAGATAACATACTCTTCCTCTCTTCTCAGGAAACAAAAGTTGAAAATTTTGGTACTGTTTCTCGTTGTTCTGAATTCTGCTAGTTCCAATGACGAACTCAATGGGTCCTCCACCTCCCAAAAACCCTAATCTTCCATCTCAAACCCTAACTTCATCACCTCCTCCGAATCCTGATTCTCATTCATCCCAATCCACCACCAATGATTCATCACAACCCGAACAACCACCGCCACCGCCACCACCACCACCACCACCACCACCGTTCGATTCCACCGATACTCAAACCCCCAAACCATCTCAAGGTATAGCGGTTCCGTATAAGATTCCTCTTTGGAACGCCGCTCCCTGCCATGAATTCTACCTCGAGGTTCTCAAGGATGGTTCCATCATCGACAAATTTAATGTGTCTGTTTCTCATTACTTCATTTTTTGTCAAATTTTTATTATATTTGATTATTTTCTTCAACTGAAACTGTTTTTGCTTGTTGTTGATTTGAATCATAGGTATGAGAAAGGTGCTTATATGTTTGGGCGATTGGATCTCTGTGATTTTGTGCTTGAACATCCAACTATTTCTAGGTTTCATGCTGGTATGGATATGCTACGAATTATCACTGATTCTTGATCTCAGTTTGATATATTCATATGATTGGTATGAAAATGTGTTCACTTTAATTTAATAAACCATAATGTCAATGATGACTAATGTGTTTGTCTTTTAATAAACCATAAACCATAATGTGTTTGTCTTTTAAGTTGTTTGTCTTTTGATAAACAACTTAAATTAAGCTATTTATTTTTATAGTGCTTATATATAAGCTATTTCTATAACAACAAATAAAATAAAGTGAAACTGTTTTTTGATAAGCTATCATGCAGAGCTTATTGGAAATAAGCTGACAAGTGCTTATCAACATGTCATAAGTTGTTTCCATAAGCTCTCTTAGCAGTCTCACAAGTGCTTATGCCGATGAATAAGCTCAAATAAGCCAATCCACAAGGACCCTAAGTTTGAGACCACAAAAGCTGGCTATCTGCCTTGTATCCTCTGTGATTCGAATCAAAATATGTGCACACGAACACTAACATTAGAGTATATACCGCTGTAGTTTGCGTGTATCTCAGTAGTGATATATACAGCTCAGCGAATCAGTTAGTTAATATCATTCTGTTATACCATAGGTAGTTAGTTGTAGCAACAAGACTACATGTGCAGTGCACTTCTTTTGTTTAATATCAATGCCATACTTGACTGACAAATCTCAATGCCAAGAAAGTATTTTTTTTCCTTATCTAAGCCTCCTTACTTCTTAGGATTAGGACAACTACAGGCCTCTTAACTAGCTAGATGGTCATATATCGTAACACCTAAGCATCTAACCAAATGGAAATCCCTCATAATCTTTTCTATTTTATTGAGTGTTCGGAATTCTTCAACCACAATGAAGAATAAACAATTAAGTTTTTCAGTTTGAGAAAATTAGACACTGATTACTTGCTGCCATGCATTAGATCAGATGATATAAACCCATCTAGGCTGCCCTATTATAATAGCCAATGCAACCTGATTACCCCCATACATTTTGAAAAGATCTGGAATGGAAGTTATATTAAACCAGTGCATTACATTTGTGAATTTTCACCAACAGTTAGACTTTCAAAAAGTTCTCCCATGATTCTTACCAAGGTTTTTATTTGTCTCTTGTTAGTTATACAGTTTAAGAGAAGTGGTGAGGCTTATCTCTATGATCTCGGGAGTACTCACGGCACCTTTTTGAACAAAAATCAGGTATTAATTGCTTTTTCTCTTCCTCTGGAATTTTGATAACTCTTTATACTAGATTTTTTATTCTTCAAATATGTTTTTTGTGATCCTTCTGTTTGATAACTATTTTCATGTGTTAAATATACCCTGTGACAGAGATGCAAAAATTGTTGCCTTTTCTATTTATGTCCTTTCCTATCTTTTGGATTTATATGCTAATAATTGGATTGAAGGGGAGTCAGCTAAACAAATATGCCTTTGCTAAACCCTTGTCTGAACTCTGAACTCCAAAGTCATGAACACGATTTCTCCTTTTGTAAATAAAAAAGTCTTTCATCTCCCTCTTTTGCTACTTGGGTTGTTTCAAAAAAGTTACCACCTGCACTAAGTGCTGTTAGGATATAGAGTAACGACTAATTAGAGTAGTTAAGAGTTGTTATAGAAGTTAGTGAGTTGGTTAGTTGAGGTTGCTATAAGGCTATTTGTATAAATAGGGAGGTTATGGAGTTAGAGAGATATCTTGGAATATTGTGATCAATTGTTGAATAGAGAATACTCTCTATTGTTAAGCGGAAACCCTTGGAGGAGAGAGTTCTCTTCTATTTCTTAATCGAAGTGTTCTTTCTTAGGAATCCAATTCTTGGGTTCCTAACAAGTGCACTTTTGTTTTTCCAAAATATTATCACTTCAAGACCTCATTTAACTAACCGGAACTAACCTTGGCAACATCTTGTACTGTACCCAGATTGTATAGTGTATACCCAACATTATGTAATTATATTAAGTATCAACAGCTCTAAAGTTGACAGAATTAGTAAAGATCAATTGATATTCCCGATCATTGTGATATAGTTTATCATTTTCATTTTTAAGTACCTATGGAGATTTTTATCAAAAAAATTGGGACACAGCTGTTAGTAAAGAAAAATATCGGCAGATTTATAACTTTATACACATCTCTGACGTAGCTCATTTTCTTTTCCTATTTGCTTAGGTGGAGAAAAACACATACATTGACTTGCGTGTTGGTGATGTCATTCGATTTGGCCGGTATGTATTTCTGTATTGAATTTTCACTTTGCTCATAAACAAGGCTTTTTGTGTAGTTCTTATTAGTTTTTTTTTTTTCTTAAATCAATTTTGTTTCTTTCATTGTTTCTGATGATGTGATAGGTTTTTTTGTTTAATTTATCTGTGCCTAGTATCTATTAGAATGCATCAGTATTTATTAAGCCATTATAAAACTAGTAATTGCAGTATTTTTTTTGTATTCCATTGACAGGTCATCTCGGATGTTCATTTTTCAAGGACCATCTGAGTTGATGCCTCCTGTAAGATCTGGTCTTTGTATGTTTGTCATTTTTCATTAAATTTATGTTATTGGGATTTATGAATCCTCTGCACAACCTTCCTTTGTTATGATTTCTTTTTTCAAGTCATTGTAATATTTGTGTTAGATTTTCTCTTATAGGAAAAAGATCCTTTGGAAAGAGCTTGTTTAAGTAAGAGTGTGTTCACTCATATATTTTTTTGTGAGTTAAGATTATGCCTTAAATGAAATCAATGTGGACTCCCTTTAGAGACAAGCTCTCTTTAGAGGAGCCTTATCGCTATTTATAAAATGGTTTTGATTAAGCAAATACGCTCTCCACCAAGTTAAATAACCTACTGTCAGCTTTGACTTAAATTGTTATGGAATTGAATAGATAGGGAACATAGTAAATTTTTCTGACACTCCCGAAGCTGTTGTGTACATTATGCAAATCTTTATTTAATTTACTTTATAGCTTCCTTTGTAATATATGTTCTTGCACATTGTTGCTTATCAGATGAAACCTGACTGAGTTATGCATTCATACTCTATTACTAATAATGGTTTGTGTGATTCATTTTGGATGGATTTAAATTTCTAGATTTTTGGTGGATAAATTTTCAAGAATAATGCTAGCAACATACTCTCTAACACACATTTATTAACACACTCATTGGTTAAAATACACATGGGTCTCACCAAATTTATATGGGACCCACATGTTTTGGTGGTACCTATGTAAATTTTAACCAATCAAATAGAGTGTGTTGAAAAATGTGTGTTAAAGAGTGCAATTTATTTTATCAGGGCTGCAATTATTTTAATTATTCTCATTAATCCTCAACTATCCTTGAACATGGGTTAACTATTATTCCGAACTTTAGGTAATTTTCAGAAATTCCAAAATCATAGCTTTATCTTTCATTTGCTGGTTTCCTCCTTATATAATTGAGTATATTATATGCGCCTAAGAGTGTGGATCATTTAAGAGAAGGAAAAAGTTGTGAACGGAGGAACAATTTCCTTTATCTCACTTATCATTTGCAAAAGAAAATCAAGGATAAAAATATGGCAATAAGACTGCCCATATAAAGATGCTGTGCAGAAAACTCCTAACTCAGTGGAAGATAGTTCTATATTTTGAAATATATGGGTATAGGAAATTACATTCTTATTTCTTACTTGATGTACTATGTACATTTTTCTTTTTATTTGGCTTATTTTGAATGGCGTGGTTAGAAATCTAAAACCAGTTAGAATGTAACAGAAATAATGAGAACATGAAAGAATGACGTGAGAGAGAATCTGATAAATTGAGAAGCTTCCTGTTTCTGAAAAATATTATCTTCTTTTTTCAGATTATTGCTGCAATTAGCTTCTTTTCAAATTTATTTTTCTCTGTAGGAGACTAATGTAAAACTTAAGAGAGAAATGAAGATGCGGGAAGCAATGCTAGATAAGGAAGCTTCACTCCGACGAGCAAAGCTTGAAGCATCTGATGCTGAGGGTATATCATGGGGAATGGGTGAGGATGCCATTGAAGAAGATGATGTAATGACACATAAGATTATCTATATAGTTCTTCCTTTGAACTACCTAATTACTCGTTTAAGTTTTATATGCTTGAATAGAATCTACTTGAATGTGAAAACTCAAGTTGACCATTTTTTATCTTCTGATTGCAGGATGATGTTGAAGAAATAACGTGGCAGTCATATAAAGGACAGCTTACTGAAAAACAGGAAAAAACCCGTGATAAAATATTAAAAAGAATGGAAAAGGTGAGTAATTCTTGTTAATTTGGTTACCTGTGCTGTGCTTTTCATCTATGAATTATAATCCTCAAATATAAGGCTAACCTTATTGCTTATAGACCTAGAAACCCAGAGAAACTAATGCTCGTTCTCACTTCCACTCTTCCCAATTGTTTGGATCCTTTTTCCTACTGATGTACTCAGAATCCCTATCTCTATCATGATAATACACCAAAGTCCAAATGACTAAACTAAGAGGTTATATTGTGGCGTCATAAGTTAAAGTAAATTAAAGTTTGTCTCAAATGAAGGGTTGATACTTGTAGACTGAGTACAGAAGACATCTCCTAAAGGATGAGCATTGATAAACTCTCCTAGAAAATGAGGGATGGTATTTGTACCTCCACACACATAGAAATTCTGTTCCCTATTAGCCTTTTTTATATGATGGTATACTCAAAGGACTTCCTTATATATCTGTATACATTTTTTTGTGCAGGTAGGTAACATGAAGAAAGAAATAAATGCAATACGAGTTAAAGACATTTCTCAGGGTGGATTAACACAAGGTCAACAGACTCAGATTGCTAGGAATGAGCAAAGAATGGAACAGGTAATGTTGGAGAAAATTAATAAGACATGGACCTTGCATATCATTTCTCTCCATATTCTGTGATTGTAAATGCTGATGCATGAGCACGTAAGCTGATAAGCTGGCATTTATTTTTTAAATGGACAGATATTGGAAGAACTTGAAAACTTGGAAGAAACACTAAATGATAGTATTCGAGAAAGTTTAGGTGCACGCACAGGAAAGCTATCTCACGGGAAGAAGAAAGGTGCAGTAGAAGATGAAGAAGAATATTTAAGGTATACTATCATCAATGGAAGATAGTTTTACTGAGAAGATTCTCATGTGTGAATATCAATTGAAGAAAAATGCATATTTGAACTGCTTAAGGCTGTTGTACTTATTTGTATTTCTGTCTTCAAATTTAGTGTTCCTTTGAGTCAATGTTTGATATGCTTGGTTAGCTTTCTCATACAGCCTTACAATGATGCGCTAAAACTAAAATACATTTTGGTAATTATATGGATTTTTCAGTGATGATGATGATGAATTTTATGACCGTACGAAGAAAAAGCCTTCTCACAAGAAGCCTGGTGATAATCAGTCAGTAGAGACTGCGGATACTCTTCTTGATAAGAGAGATACAATCATAAAGGAAATGAATGACAAGAAAGAGTTGCTTATGACTGAGAAGAACAAAATATTGTCAGAGAGTACCACACAAGATGACGTTGATGATGCACTTGATGCTTACATGTCTGGGCTTTCATCTCAACTAGGTGATTGTTCTCTTCATGTATATCAAGCTTTACAGTGCTTTAGTATATTTTGAATTATACTGCTTTTTGGTAGGTTTGACATTCAAATGAGCTTTTGTTTATCCATAGTCATATGCTTGCAACAATGATGTATGTTTTTGCATGTAACCAATGTTGTTAAAATTGCCATTATGCTCCTAGGATCCCATGATCCTGTGAAGTGTTTTCCTTCATTTCTTGAAATATTAGTATATAAGCCTTCAACTGCTTGTTCTGAGCTTCACATGTGACATATAACAGGGTTGTTAAATGGTGGCCATAGCGCTGCCATAGCGTGATAGGCGATTTGTGAACGAATCCCTGCCATGGCAGCGCCATAGGCCGCAATGGCATGTTCATATGACGGATTTTTGGCCTTCCGCTATCCACAACATTAACATATTAGATTTTTCTGTCTGTTCTCTTCCTGTAATTTTTTATAATTATATTAAAAATATTAAACAAAATAAACATTTGCAACAACTGCAAAATAAATACCCAAACTCTCATTGATTAATTATATTATCAATTTTATAATAAAATATCTTAATATTTTTTGTCCTTGCTAATATGTCACTTTTTGTTTTTAGCCCTTATACAATTTTTATTTTTGTACTTAAAAATATACCACCTTTTGCTTTTAGTCCTTGTTTTGTTTTAGTCTATAAAATTTACTCTTGTGGAATTGATTCCTGGAGTGTTATTGATTTTATTCCTTACATAGCCGAAAGTCTATATTTGAGAGACTAAAATCTAACAGTCCAACAAAAACAAGTACTACATAGAATATGTTAAAGACCTAAGACCTCCTGTCAAGGTGTATAGTAGGAAACACAGGAAAGGACCCTTGTGCAACTGTAACAGATGTAACTACTAAGTAAATAATTGCAGTTAGTTAATTAACAATCAGGGAGGGATTATAAATAAAGCTAGTAGAATGTAAGTATGTATCACTGTAGATCATTGTTGTGGGGAGTACAAGTCTCTTAAATAATTGTAATTCAGTTCATTCTTTCAATAAGAGATTTGTATTCAGTTCTCTAAATTTTCCTCCCCATTGAACAACCCTATACCGACAGACAAAGCAACAAAGATAAAAAACAAAAGGTGGTATGTTTGCAAGGTCTAGAAGCAGTCAAAATATTTTACTACAGGGATTAAAAGTAAAATGTGATATATATTTAGAGAGACCAAGACGGTATTTAGACCTTTTTAATTCTTACAATCTGTAATATGATTTTGCGTTTTATGATGTTTCACCCATATCCTGATTTAGTTAGGATCTTGGTTTTGGCAACCTTGCATGTAACAGTAATACTGATAAATGACTTTTTTCCTACATCTCTTATGTCATTTTGTGCAACAATGGATCTTGCGATGCGGATGGATATTTGATTGCAGCACTTATCCTTGCTCATTTATTCTTTTATGTCAGTGTATGATAAAAGTGCGAAGCTTGAGAAGGAATTATCAACTCTTCAGTCTGATCTTGATAGGATCTCCTACCTGTTAAAGATTGCCGACCCCACAGGAGACGCTGCCAAGAAAAGGGAGTTGAAATTACAAGAGCCGAAACCAATCAAATCCGAAGAAGTTGCCTCTACTACTAAGAAGAAATCACCTGCAGAAACCCAGAAAAGCAATGGACCTTGTCCGAAGGTAGATGACAATAAACCACACATGGAAACCCAGAAAATTAGTGATGCTTGTGTTAAGGAAGATAGCTCTGTAAAAGGAGAGGAGCCTGCAGCTACGACTGTGGCTTTGGACAAGTCACAACCCGACAATGATGAGTTGGAGACTGAGAATGTTGTATATGTCGCTCCAAAGCCCCAATGGCTTGGAGCTGTGGAGGACAAGGTTACAGGTGATAAGCAACAGCTGAATACCCCTCTGCATCTGCATGAGACAGATGAATCCAATCAGTTTGTTGACTATAAGGACAGGAACAAAATTTTGGGCAGTGGTGATGATGAAAGGACATCATTTGAATCTACAATTGAGTCTGCTGCTCCTGGTCTAATTTTAAGAAAACGGAAGCAAACCGAGACAACTGGAACAACCAGTAATGATGCCTCTCAGCAATCGACATCTTCCACCTCAGGTGAACAAATGGCTGAGGATGCTGTGGCACTATTATTGAAGTACAAAAGGGGACTGTATGCTGCTGATGACAATGATGGAAGAGATGAAAGCCTAGAGAGGAAGCCTAAAAGAGTTCTTGGGCCTGAAAAACCATCGTTTTTAAGTGATGAAACAGATCACGCCACATGGGTTCCTCCAAAAGGTAAACACAATTATGTTCAATATTCTGACCACATGATTGAATTGTCATTTATTAGATGATCATACAAATGTTTGTTCTGTGCAGGACAATCAGGGGATGGAAGGACTTCCTTGAATGATAAATATGGTTACTGAGGCAGAATGAGACACAACATTGATCAATGGAAGAAATGAATTCAAGCTGCATATTCACGTAAGAATGTATCTAAGAAGTATCAGGCTGAACCTGCTCAGTATTGACGAACTTTCATGACTTTCAGTGATCTTCCATTGTTACGCCGAACTAAAAGGATGATGAAGGTTGTTGGTGAAGGACTACTGTAAGTAGTATAATAGAGACACAGCAGGGTGAAAGGATTACAGTAATGTAGTAAGTGACATTGCTGGTTGAGATCCACTTCATTGATTCTGGATAACATACCGGCCTTGTGTACAGCTGAAACATCTGAGTACCGAGTTGCTTTTGTTTCTTTGAGAAGTTCTGAATGAAGTGGCCAATTACCACCGTAGAAGATTAACCCAAAAACATAGACCAATGTACAGTCTGTGTGCTGCTGTTCTTTGCAAACCTATTTAAGTATTAGAAACATTTAAAAAAAAATAGGCTTTAGTGCTAAGAAACCTTAGAGCTTCTCCAATGCAAGGAGAATAAGAACAACATTGGGCGTTCTTAAGTTGTTTTTTACTCCTACACAAGAATTATAGTTGTGTTCTTAACTTACTTTGGGTCCCACAAATTCACCACTTTTTAACCCAAGAACTGTCCTAGTATGGAAAATTTATTGATAGGTTGTTATGTCTCTGAACTCCACTGCTGAAAAAAATTAAACACTTTTTGCTCTTCATAAAATTTTGAAACACCTCCTTAGAGATGCTCTTACAAAGTTTTCCTGTTATTTTCATTCAAAGGAGAGGGAAATTATGGCCATCAAAATTGTGCACAAAAAAATGGAATTTGACGTGTTTGTGCTTCACCTTAGTGTCATTGCTATGATGAATGAGGAAATACAGATCAATCCTGAGAACTGTAGTATTGCTCCAATTGAGTGGCTTTTTCCACTATTTTAATATTTAAAAAATTACATTTTTTATTCTGGTAAGGAATATTATAAGATTAGTAAATGTTAAAAATTTAAGAAAACTTTCTAGGATGGTTTGACACGAAATTGATACCTTTCAAAAGCGCTTGTTGGGGCTTGGGTCTACATTCTGTTGTAGTTGTGCAATTTGGGTTTTGCTCTTATTTTTTAAGGTCAAACGATCGTTGCCTTTCGTTAGAAATCAAAAGTGCAATACAAGTTGATATTGATAATAAACTTGGGAGCTACTGCGAACATTGTGGCCTTAGTTAAACTACAGGCCACATTTTTTGTTTGCTACTAAACAAATTCCACACTCGACGGGATAGACAGAAGATCATTACAATATGATAATGGCTTCAAAATCTGAGTCGTCGCTTTCGGCTTAATATAGTGATCAACTATGATGTGATACTCACGCTCTAAACTGTCTTGAGCATGCATACTACTTTTCCGATAATTTAACCCAACATGGTTACAAACTTAAAGCAAATATTATAGAGACATTTTTAAATAATAAAATTGCTTAAAAAGAAAAGAAAAAAAAAATCAAGTTAAATGAAGTTTTACACATTTAATTTTGAACCCGAGTCAGGATGAACGTGGAGCTTTTATCTTGATCAAGTGACTTAAGGTAATATCTATAACTATTCAGTCATATTATATAATTATAACTAAATTAAATTCTTTTGAGACATTTTTTAAATTTTAAATTTTGAGGCTTAGATGTCTAGCTTGGGCTACTTGGCTCTTAGACGGGCCTTCCTTCTCCCCCACTTACATTTTTACTCTCTAAAAACCCCTGAGGCCTCAAATTCCAAAACCCCAAAATCTCAAAATCTCAAAAATTTATTAATATTTCATCTTGTTCGAAATCTGACAACTACATCACATTTTGTTAGGTAACATTGCAATGCAATTTACTTTTTGCAATTTTTTCCCGTTATTTGAGATGTATTAATATGTTTGGATATGAAATGGTTATTGATGTGTCCGGATAGACTGATTTAAACATATACATTAGAGAGGTAAATATTGATTTACATTAGTTTAGTATTTTTAATTTTTCATTAGTGTGAATGTGTGTCTCAAATCATCTAACTAAAGTTGGTTAAACTTTAGTGGTTGTTATAACTACCTTTGGCCAAGTTAGTTATTATAGGTGGTTAGTTCGTTAGCTCTTGAATACTATAAATATTGCTGCAATATGGCAGCAGAGTAGTGTGTAGCAGATGTGAAAAACATAGAATAGTTAGAGTTGTAGTGGTAATAGCAATGTGTGTGTTGTTGTAATAGCAAGAGTGGAAAAACTAAGTGAGGCATATGCAATTCATGATTCATAGAAAATCAGAGAGAAAAGATTAAAGGGAGAAAAGAAAGATTGAGAGAAAGGCTAGTATTGCTGGTTCATAAACAGTGATAGATACTAGGAGTTCAATATTGAGAAGGTTTTAATCTTGTAACATTCAATCATTCATAGTGGATTAATCTTGCTTGCTTGCCCGTGACGTAGGTCTCATCAATTGAGACCGAACACGTAAATTCTTGGTGCTATTCTTCCCTTATCCTTCCTTATTTTCATTTACATTGATAAAGAAAACTAGTTCTAGAAAACTGCAGAAAGAAAAACTGTTTTGCAAAACTTCAGAAAACGGAGAACGATAAACAGTCTCCGTTTCAGTTATGCAGAAACGCAGAACATTCTCCGTTTTCTGATTTTTCTGTTTTTTCTGGTTTTCTGGTTTTCTTCTTTTCTGTTTTGTTGGTTAATCTAAGTTGCAGATCCCAATTGTTGTTTTAACAATTGGCGCCGTCTGTGGGGAAGGGAGCAACAATGGTTGGAACCACAAAATTAGACATTGAGAAGTTCAATGGATCAAACGACTTTGGTCTATGGAAGATAAAGATGCATGCTGTCTGGTACAACAAGGCTTGGTGAATGCGTTGAAGGGTGAATCGGGTCTTCCTGCTACAATGACTACACGAGAAAAGGAAGAACTGATTGAAAAAGCAAAGAGCACAATCATCTTGTGTCTTGGAGACAAAGCTTTGAGGGAGGTTGCAAGGGAACCAACAGCAGCAGCCTTATGGCTTAAACTTGAGTCTCTCTACATGACTAAATCAGTTTCAAACAGGCTCTTCTTGAAACAGCAATTGTTCTCTTTTAAAATGGATGAAGAGAAACCTGTCACGGTTCAACTTGCTGATTTTAACAAGATCCTTGATGATTTAGAGAATTTAAAAGTCAAGCTAGATGATGAAGACATAGCTCTAATCTTGCTTAAAGCGCTGCCAAGTTCTTATGAATATTTCAAGGATGCTATAATGTTTGGAAGAGAGCAAACAATTACTCTTGAAGAAGTGCAAGCCTCCATCCGGACAAAGGAAAGCTATCAAAGAATTGAGTTCAAGAATGACAATCATGTTGAAATTCTAAATGTGGCCAGAGGAAGAATTGAAAGGAAAGGATCAAATGGAAATAAGCATATGTCCAATTCAAAATCAAAATCTGTCTTGGGATGTTCTTGAAGAGCAAAGGTTATGAATAAATTATTCTGATATTGAGTCAAGGTGGAGAATTGTGGTGATAAGTCTCAACTAGATTATTTTCTGTAAAGTATAAAGCTGATTACTCAAATCTAAAAGTATTTGGTTCTTTAGCATTTGCTCACACAAGGCAAGATAAGTTGGATCCTAGAGCAATCAAATGTGTTTTCATTGGATATTCTAATGGAGTAAAAGGTTACAAGTTGTGGAGAATTGACCAAGGTTTGCCCAAATGCATCATATCAAGAGATGTAGTGTTTGATGAAACAAGAATGCCCATGATTGACAAAGAACTGTCTCCGTTTCAGTTTTGCAGAAACGCAGAACATTCTCCGTTTCAGAACTGCAGAAATGAAGAACATTGCAGAAACGCAGAAGGTACTCTGTTTCAAAACTGCAAAACTGAAGAAAATTGCAGAAATACAGAACAATCTCCGTTTTAGTTCTGCAGAAACGCAGAACATTCTCTGTTTCTAAACTGCATAAATGAAGGAAATTGCAGAAACGCAGAACATTCTCCTTTTCAGAACTGCAGAAACGCAGAACGTTCTCTATTTAACAGTGCTTCAAACAACAATGATGAGAGTGTTCAGATTGAGTTGGAGTCACCTGAAGATCAAGAGATTAATCATGAAGACATAATTAATACATCACTTGATGACAATGCTGCAACAAAAACATATTTGGTCAATTACAACTTGGTAAGGGATAGAGAAAGAAGGTTTATCAAGCCTCCAACTAGATATGGTGAAGCAGATTTAATTTGTTATGCTTTAAGTGTTGCTGAAGATCTTCAAAGAGATGTGATTGATTCAAAGCAGGTTTCAAATGAGAAGATAGCAACTAAGGACAACCCAGCTGATGCATTCACCAAATCACTCTCACAAGCTAAGTTCAAGCATTGCTTGAACATAGTTGGCTTCGATAAAGAGTAAAGATGAAGCAATGGCAGCATGATTAATGATGGAGTTATTATGATATTGAGTCAAGGTGGAGAATTGTGAATGTGTGCCTCAAATCATCTAACTAAAGTTGGTTAAACTATAGTGGTTGTTATAACTACATTTGGCCAAGTTAGTTATTATAGGTGGTTAATTAGTTAGCTCTTGAATACTATAAATATTGCTGCAATATGGCAGCAGAGTAGTGTGTAGCAGATGTGAAAAACAGAGAATAGTTAGAGTTGTAGTGGTAATAGCAATGTATGTGTTGTTGTAATAGCAAGAGTGGAAAAACTAAGTGAGGCATATGCAATTCATGACTCATAGAAAATCAGAGAGAAAAGATTAAAGGGAGAAAAGAAAGATTGAGAGAAAGGCTAGTATTGCTGGTTCATAAATAGTGATAGATACTAGGAGTTCAATCTTGAGAAGGCTTTAATCTTGTAACATTCAATCATTCATAGTGGATTAATCTTGCTTGCTTGCCTGTGACGTAGGTCTCATCAATTGAGACCGAACACGTAAATTCTTGGTGTTATTCTTCCCTTATCCTTCCTTATTTTCGTTTACATTGATAAAGAAAACTGGTTCTAGAAAACTTCAGAAAGAAAAACTGTTTTGCAAAACTACAGAAAACGGAGAACGATAAACAGTCTCCATTTCAGTTCTGCAGAAACGCAGAACATTCTCCGTTTTCTGGTTTTTCTGTTTTTTCTGGTTTTTTCTATTTTTTTTCTGGTTTTCTAGTTTTCTTCTTTTCTGTTTTGTTGGTTAATCTAAGTTGCAGATCCCAATTATTGTTTTAACAATTAGTTTAATATATTTTAGGTGTAGTTCATTTACGTAAAATAATTTTCTTTTTCAGCTTCATGATGGACTGAAATGTGTCAACTATGAGCGGAAAATATCATCATTAGAAGTCTCAAATGAAGACTAGTTTCTAGATGCACTAAAATTGTTTGGGTTGTCAAGGATTGCTCAAACTTGTTATGAGACTATTGATCCAAGTCTGCTATCATTATTTTCAGAGAGATGGCATGTAGAGACCAATAGTTTCTATCTCCTTTTTTGTGAGATGATTATTTCATTGGACAACGTATCATGTCTCTTGCATTTATCTATACACGATTGTTTGTTGAATCATTCTACTATTAGTAGAAGTGATGCATCTGAGATGTTGGTTAACAACATTAAAGTAGAACCTAAGGAAGCTGCTAACGAGTGTCATAAAACCAGAAGTACTCATGTACGATTCAAATGACTTGGTGATCAATATAGGAACTAGTTGGCCTTATCACAATAGTATGAGGATGAGCCTATTAAAGAAGTCCACAGGACAACCGTCTTAAGAGTATATTTGCTATGTTCGTTGGACACCACGTTATTCACATATGTAAGTACCACATAAGTTCATGTAGTTTACTTGAAGTACTTCGCAGACCTTGATGTTGTTAATGAGTATGCATGGGGTACTATTGACCGTGCATACTTATATAATCAACTATCAGATGCATGGTTGAATAAGACCAAACAGATGGCTTGTTATACTTATCTTCTTTAAGTAAATTTTAAATAAGTCATTTTTAATTTTAATTCTACTTGTAATTTAATATATTGATTTCTACTTATAAAGTCATTTTTAATTTTCAAATTTTTTTATAGGCATGGATATCAGATCTATGAGGGTAAATATGATGAGTCACTCCCTCGTGGTTGTATGTGTTGTCCGCATAGGGGTATGCTGACAATAGAGCATTACCAAGAGTGCATCATCGTTTATAGGCTGAAGACATTTGGTTCAGTCCTTACGACAATCGTTGGGGTACACGTCGTTGTTGGATATCTACTGATAGTTAGGATGGATCAGGTGTGGATCTAAAAGCATGCACCCACACCTACCAAAGCGCGTGCTTTGACAGTTTGACCATGTTCACACTATTTCAGAAAATCCATGTATATCAACATTGTCTTTGGTGTCTCCCTTAGATATGGATGCAACATACACAAATTATGAGGAACATGTATTATGAGAAGACATTTAAAGTGTTCGTATCCTCAATCTAAGGAGGAGGGTACTATGATCAAATATCTATTACCTAGATGTGCTAGGATTAGAGACATTGCACATGGTAATTGGTATGATTACTAGAGAAGAGGTACAACAGGACACTCCAGCATAGAATTCATTATAGGGCATCTTAGCTTGAGGCTTGTGGTGCATTCATGTCTCGTAGAAGAAGGAGTTAGTAAGATTGGCAAACACAATAGACATAGATGTTTAGGATATTATTGTCTACTATGTATGGCTTTAATAAACATAGATGTTTAGGATATTATTGCCTGTTATGTTTTATTTTAATTTTTTATATTTAATATTGTGTATGACTTTATATCTGTATAAGTTATTTAATATTATATTTTATTTTATTTGAATTTTTATTATATCTTATATATTTTTACTTTTTATTAGAAGAAGAAATACTTTAATGCTTAACATTATTTGTGTTTGAGGTGGAGACTGAGGAAAAGGTCAATATTAAGTGGCTTATATAAAAAAAAAAAAAAAGGAGGTAATATTGAGTTTGGACTTGATCCGGTCTAGAATAATAATCATCAATAGAATCGTATCCAAGGAATAGAGGATTGTGTTCTCTCTTTTCTTCTTCAACTTCTTCCTAAGCACAATCTTTCGCCTGCTGATTTACCAAGCCTCAAATTCCAAAATCATGTTTAACTAGTTCTCTACTAAGTTTTTTAATTATAGACCTCTATTTAGAGACTTTTTTTTAGACTTCGACCCAATATTTTTTTCAATTTTATTTCCCACACCCTTCAATTTTTTTTTAAACCCAAAATACCCAAATTGTCCTTCCCTCTTTATTCAATTAAACCACATTTCTAAATTCATCTCCTTCAACCTTACACCTTCATCTCCTTCATCTTCAATAATTTACATTCTTCAATCTCTTCATTAATTTATAAACTCATTTTAATATTCAATCAAGTAAACAAGTAAGCAATCATCTTGAACACCATCTTCAACACATTCAACACCATCTTGAATCACTTGAAGCTTCTTCAATCAATCAAGTAAGTCATTGTTGTTTTTCGTGTTTGGGTTAAACCCTCTGCAATTTATTCTGAATGTGGTTGTTGAATGAAGAAGTTTTATGGGTTTAGGGGTGTTTTAAGGTTTTTTGGGTTTGAAGGCTCTTTTGAAATGATGAACGTGAACTTAGTTCACGTATTCTGAATGTGGTGACATACGTGAACTCAAATCACGTATGCGGACGTGAACTCAGTTCACGTAGGTTGTTGGTGTTTACGTACGTGAACTCAATTCACGTAGGCACACAAGTTTTGTTATGGAGTTCACGTAGGTCATGGCTGTCTTGTGGACTTGCATAAATATTATATTGTTATGTTTTTTGATACTGATTATGATTTGTTTATGCATAAATGGTGAGAACAATATTTACTGATAGAGACAATCATGTTATAGAAGGCCTGAAAGTCGTCCTATTAGACCAACTGCTTCTGCACGGGCTCACCGTGCTCAGCTTGAATTGTGTCACCAACGAAGATTACAGAGGCAACAAGCAGAACAGGCGCAAGCAGAACAGAGGCAAGTGGATGATGCCCAACATGCTGATGAGTCCCATGCTGATGAGGCCCAATATGCTGATGAGGTCCTGATGAGGCCCAACATGCTTATGAGGCCCACCCTGAAGCAGTTGACGAATACCCTAGGGGTCCAGTTGACAAGTCTGTCTTAAGGACATATGGGGATCATGTTGCGACACGACTATGGAACGGCGTGGTTAGTAAATATTTTAATCAAATTAAATATTTAATTTTGGTTAATGTGTTTCAACTTATATTTGTATGGTTAATTTATTTCAGGATCGCAGAGAGTTAAGGGTTTTTAGCAATGGAAAAAAATTAAAAGAAGTTGTCATTGAAAATGAAGAGTTTGAGGAACTTGTTAAAAGTTCCAGTTTATATCCATTGCTAAAATGAAGCTATGAGATGATCGACAAAGGTTTAATTTCTGCCTTCGTCGAGAGATGACATCGCGACACTAACAGCTTTCATCTTCCAATTGGGGAGATGACCATTACTTTGAATGATGTGTCTTCGCTGCTGCATATACCCATCACTGGTGCGTTTTTTAGTGTTAATATATTTAATAAGGATGAAGCTGCTGAATTATTGGGAGAGTTAGTTGGGGTTAGTCTGGCTGATGCATATGTTGAGTTTAACATGACGCGGACAACCACTGTTCGGTATAGTTGGTTGCTCGATGTATACCATCAGCGATGTGCTGATCAGCATTGGCAGATGGTTGCGAGGGCATTTCTTTTATTTTTTAGTGGGTTGCATCTTGTTTAGCGACAAGAGTGTCTTCGTAGTGAGTACTGCCTACCTTCAATGATTCAGAGACCTCAACTCATGCGCGAGATATGCATGGGGTGCTGTTGCGCTTGCTTACCTGTATGACAATCTTCGAGAAGCAAGCATGCATCAGACTAGGACGGTATCCGAATATCTGACACTATTACAAGTATTTGCGCTTGCTTTCCTTGTTTAATTTATTTCCTGATTTTGTGGTTTGTTGCTTTACTAATTTATGAATATGTTATTACATATATTCAGGCGTGGGTGTATGAGAATTTTCCAACATTGTGTGCGAATTGTTGTTGACTATCTCAGACTTATGATGAGGAATATCCGAGAGCACTTAGATGGAAGCCAAAACGGGATAAAGGTTTGATGACATATGTTGGACACCCTACAGAGAGCATAGACCAAAGCGACCATTTGAGGTTGTTTTACTATTTAGAGGGTGGATACGTTGGGGTCCCAAGATGTATGCTTACTTACCAGATATGGTATTGCGTCAATATGGACATGTCCAAACCACCCCTGGTTCACCTTTGGAGATAGTAGGCCAGACGACCACACCAGAGGAAATGGACATCATGTTTACGGAATATGTTGCTCATGTAGTTGACGCTGGGGTAGTTGTACACAGACCTGCAGAGTGCGCAAATGAGTACATAGACTGATTTCGTTGGATTTCTCATCCATATATCATTCGTAGAGAACCAGTCTACGTAGCTCCTTCGGTTGCAGAACCTGCCGATGATGATCATGCTCCAAATGTCACAACGGTAAATTCATTTAACTTTAAGTTATAACTTTATTAATATAATTAATCATTAAATTAATTAATATGTTTTTTAATGTAGCGCAGGGCAATACAAATTGCAGAGGAGCTTCTTGGTTGACAATTGATATTACCTGATGGCATCGCACTCGTCAATGAATTAATTTTGGTATTGCGATCCCAAAGGGGTGGTGGTAGAGATTGAACTAATGTAGTGCCATATCGTAGGAGACATTGAATTTGTATTCCGTAGAGATTGAATTTGTATTTCATATTGAATATCTATTTTTGATATGTATGTTGGATTTGGATTTTGGATTTTTATTTTATCATATCTATTTTGGATTTGGATTTTAGATCTCTATTTTTTATATCTATTTTGGATTTGGATTTTGGATCTCTATTTTTTATATCTACTTTAGATTTGGATTTTGGATCTCTATTTTTTATATATATTTTAGATATCATTTTGGATTTGGAAAAAAATAATTAAACAAGTTAATTAATTAAACACGTTAATTAATCAAACAACTTCATTACATATTATCAATTTAGTTTACAATAACTTCATTTATAGTTTCTGGAAATATCTGCAATCAATATTGCATGTGATCCCTGTAAATATTATCCCATTGTCGTGCTTCTTCATTGCAATATCTTTTCCACAAATTACTTGTTGGTGGTATAGGAGAATCTGACTTTAAGTAATCTGTTAAATTAAATAAAATTATAAATCAATTATCAATTATAAAAAAATTATAGATTATTAATTATCAATTAATACATGTACGAAATGACAATTATTAACAAATGCAATAACAATCACACGATGATCTGACATAAATGTTGTTGGTGGACTTCAAAGTAGAAAATATGTTTACGATTGGTGAAGTGATAATGCGACGACAATCACATTAAACTTTGAAGCAATCACATATCCCATTTTTGGAAGTGTCATCCAATTATCCTTCATTGCAACTTGCTCAACATACACATTGTGTATAAGTTGTCGAACATAATTTTCTCCACCAAATAGTATCTCGTAATGAGACATGAACTCTTAAAGCTCTATGATACACTGTTGACAGATGAGTGCCCAATAGTTCTCACCCATTCCAAGTAAAGCTGCGACTGCACGATATCCACAATTACCATCATCACCTACATCAATAATGTCGTATATGAAATTATGAATTTCAACTGGCAACCAATCTTTGAAGACGAGAACTCTTGGTTGTTGAACTTTGCTAACTGATGGTCGAGGTGTGAGCTTTTGGACTGATGGTCGAGGTGTGACCTTTTAGACTGAGGGTCGAGGTGCCATGTTTTCTAATTTACTGGTATCAATAGTGCTACATGCATTTGTGCCACTATATCGAATACTTGCATCCATATACTCCCATCAAGATGGATCATGCTTGGTTGATTTATCTCTTTTTGATACCTTACTTTTTTCTTTTTTTGGTGCACCTTTTGTTTTAACCTTGACAACCGGTGGAAACATCGACGTAGTCGATGGATATGCGATCTCTCGTAATTTATCTTTAAGTGAAATTTTTCCAGGTACATCAAGTTCTTCAAACTTTTTCACTATGACATTTATTTCATGTTTCACAGATAACTCTGAAGTTTTACTCGATGCATCAACATGAAAAGATAGTTTACTCCACCAAACATGAATAGTGTTCAATGGAATGGAATGTGGGATCATACTATACCTGGCTATTTCACATGCACAAGGTAGACCATAAGTTGTCCTAATTGTGCAACGACACTCAATCTGATCAATACCTACATACTTGACGCGGTCATACTCTGCCGCAATGTGATCAATTGCATTTTTTGACACAACACCACGCAAATTCGCGTATAATCTGTTACTATATCGATGCACCTTTTGAATTATGCTCTTTTCAAATGATGCTATTATCTCATTGTGTTGTAATACAATCATGTTGTTGATGGTTTCTTAAATACTACATATATCACCAATACTATCTTGTAATATGCTTTTCAAACTCCAATGCGCCGACTCAACCCTTTGTGTTGTGGTGTTCCCAAAGTGCATAACTCTATTTTTCCACGCTTCAACAAACCTTTCCTTGTGAGGAATTAACGACTGTTCGTGTACATAATCATAAAAAATAGAACAACTACTACAAATTCCTTCAAAGATAGCCAACTTCGTGTAGTACTGAATCTCATCATAACTGTAAATAAGAGCCTCTCATGCCTCCATTATTTGCACTTGCTTCTTTTTTGAAAACACAGTTATCTTGCACTTGGCTTTGACATTCTTGCATATATGAAACAAGCATAATAAACTCACTACTTTTGGAAAAACATTTTCAATCGCGTTCATCAAAGCAAGGTCTCTATCAGTAACGATGACTTCAACTTCACCACTTGTAATCTATTCTTTCACCATTTGTAGTGCTCATGTGAATTTATCAACACGCTCAGACTATAGATATGCAAATCCCGCACAAAATGTCATTTCAGTACATATAACACCAATAATCTCAAGTAATGGCATTCGATATCTACAGGTCTTGTAAGTGCTATCCATAATCAATATTATGTGAAATTTATTTACAATAGTGATAGCGTCTGGATGGGCCCAAAAGATGTTTCTCAACTCATCTTAACCTTCTACTTTCCTATATCGACATACGTATTTGTCGCGTTCCATCAATGTCAAAAGATGTTGCATTTATGTCCTATTACCTCTAAGTGATGAACGATATGCTTGACGTGCATTGTAAACTTGTTTTATTGTCATCAAACTTTCAACACTGTGATCCCTCAATGTCATTAAAATGTTTTTTGGTTTTACAAAGTTCTTTGTCATATCACCAAGTACATTTTTCTCATCTTGAGACAATCGGCCTAAGAAAGAGTGACCGGTCAGTTTTTTGGCCAATTCGTGGTTATGGAGACAACATATTACATGCAAATACCATCCATCACCAACACTTGATAGTGTTCCTCTCAATCTAAATGGACAATCACATTTTCTAGTCCAAGTACTCCTCGTAAGATTATGATTCTTCCATGGTCTATATTTACCACTTTTTTCACAACCAAGAATTAATTTTGTCTTTGTTCTTGGTCGTGCGGTCGCATTTTCAGATCTAAAAATCACAACAACAATTCCATTTTCCGTTCCAACATTTCTAGCCCATTTCAATAATTCATCTCGTGTATCAAATATCACGCCGGTTGTAAACATATAAGTCAAATCAATCACAACAGGTTCAACTCCGTTCACATATCATATACGTGAATTCAATTTAAGTGAGCCTACGTGAACTCAGTTCACGTACGTATGACATGTCAAAAAATTTCTTCATTACGTGAACTTAGTTCTTGAAAGGTTCGAAATGCAAGCATCGAATCTTTGGAATCATCGAAGCCATGAAACATTTGAAACTTTGCTTGAGTTTAAAAGGTTCGAAACAATGAAATTTGAAAGTTTCAAGGATGTACAAAGTTTTGAAATAGTGATGATTGAAGGAAATGAAACTTTCGAATCTTTGCTCGAAAATATGAAAGATTCAAAATTCGAAAGTTTTGGGCTGCAGCAAAGTTTCGAATTACATTATTTTTCATTTTATTACATTATTTTTTTATTTTTTATAATTTTTTTAATATTTATATATTATTATGTTGCAATGCCTAGGATGAGAGGTGTGTTTGGCCAAATTATTCGCAGCATTATAGGTGGTGATAGAGGTGATGGTGCAGAGAGAATTCCGCCAACAACATCAAATAGACGACGAAACGAAGCAAATCGTTCAACTAGGCAGCGTCGTCGAAGACAAGACATCCATGATGATGTCGTCGAGTCTACTACACATGTACATATGGAGGAGAATGTCCCTGAGCCTCAGTTGGAGGAGGATGTCCCTGAGCCTCATATGGAACATGTTGATGATGCTGGATTCCCGGGAGGACCGATGGTGAGACATGTGTTGACACAGTATGAGCATCACGTGGCTCGGAGGCTGTGGGAAGGAGAGGTATATTTCAATTTATTTTATTTAAGTCTATTTAATTCAAGTGTTTATTGAAATATATTTATTCAATTATTTATTTAAATATATTTAATTAATTGTTTATTTAAATTTATATATTTAATTATTAAATTAAGATTATTTAATTAATTATTTAGTTAAATTTATTTTATCAATTTATATAAATTAAGTTTATGTAATTAATTGTTTATTCAAATTTATATATTTAATTATTAAATTAAGTTTATTTCATTAATTGTTTAGTTAAATTTATTTAATCAATTTATATAAATTAAGTTTATGTAATTAATTATTTATTTAAATGTATTTATTCAATTATTTATTTATTTAATTAATTGTTTATTTATTTAATTAATTGTTTATTTAAATTTATTTATTCAATTATTAATTTAAGGTTATTTAATTTATTGTTTATTTAAATTTATTTATTCAATTATTTGTTTAAGTTGATTTAATTAATTGTTTACTTTGTAATTACTCGCAGGATCGTGGATCGTTAAAAGTTATTACTCATGGATTGAAGTGGAAGAAGTTTTTTGAAGTTCCTGTGCCACATCCTGTACAACATTGGATTCGGGAATCTGAGCTGCTACATTTGTCTTCGGCCTACCTCACTATGGCTGATGTTGGTCTGATCTCCGCATTTGTTGAAAGATGGCACAGGGAGACCAACTCATTTCATTTTCCATTTGGAGATATGACTATTACTTTAGACGACATTCGTACCTTTTCAAAGACTCAGATTTGAACAACATTCAAATACTCAGATTTGAACAACATTCAAATACTCAAATTTGAACAACATTCGTACCTTTTCAAATGTCCAGATGAAGTTATCTTGTCGCTCTTGTTCCAAATAAGCAAACCCAACTGAAAATGTCAAACTAGTAGATGTGACACCGACTATTTCAAGTAATGGTAACCGATATCTGTTTGTTTTGTATGTGCTATCACATATCAAAACAAAATGAAATGTGTTTAACAACTTTATACAATCAGGATGCGTCCAAAAAATATCTCTCAAAATATCATAATTTTCCCGTCTTCTTGTCCAATGCACATAATTTTCTTCTTGTATTAACTTCAACAGATGTTGCATTTCTGTGTACGAACCTCTCAATGATGATCGATAAGTACTCGCTTTATATATTTGACTAGGAATAGTGACATTGGTTTCATTTCTCACTTTCAAAGCATTTAGAATGAATCTAGGTGCAAGCTTATACTTTGTCATATCATTGACAAATTTCCTCTCTTCTTCGTTTAAACGCCCCATATAAGAATGATCGGTTACAGTATCAAGTAATTCATGATTGTGTATCCCACAACGAACACTAATTTTTCATCCTTCACCGACACTTAATGGTACACATCTGAGAGTAAATGAACAGTTTTCCTTATGAGAGCAAGTTACTGATGATTTTGATTTAGATTTATATCTTCCACCTCTTTCGCATCCCAAAATCAATTTGTCTTTTCTTTCCCTAATTCCAGTTGCTTTATCTGATCGAATGGTAACAATTAAAATTCCATTTTGTCTTCCAATGATTTTTGCCCATTCAAATACAACTTCTCGAGAAGAAAATACCTACAATATATGTTTCAAATAAAACATTAACTATATCGCTATAATAAAAATTTAATCAGTGATGAATCATCAGTAGTAATAATAATACCCGATCAGTGGTGAATTTTTCTGTAGAATCTTTAACATTTTTTGAAGCAGAAACATCAACTCTACTCATACCTAATTTCAAAATTAGTAACAAATTTAATTAAAAATAATATTCTAAATATTGAATTTAAAAAAAAAATTAAAAAAAATTTGAAACTTTGACTTCTTTTAAATATTCGAAATTCTGATTTTCGAAAATATTAAAACTTCGAATAATAATTTCAAAACTTTTGGGAAAAGCCAAATTTTCGAAGCACAATTTCATTTCGAATATTTAAAAATCCGAATATACATTTCAAAAGTTTCGTGAAAGCCAAATATTCGAAGCATTATCTTATTTCGAAAATTTGGTGTTTATCCAAATTTTCAAAAATTTGTATTTTTTTGAAAGAAATTGCATTTCGAAGGTTTTAAAAAACAAAAGTTTCGAGTAACTTACAGAAAATGCATTTCGAAACTTTTAAACTTTCGAATGCTACATGTTTTTTCAAAATTTTCGAAGGTGGGGTGGGGTGTGAAATCAAAATGGTAATTTTTTTATGCTTTTATACTTTTGGCTTAATTGCACTTTTGGTCCCCCTATTATAGGTGAAAATTGATAGTAGTCCCCCCATTTTGTTTGTCCCCAATTTTAGTCCCCCAAATAGAATTTGATATCAAATCATGATGAGTTGTCATTTTTTAATGACGTGTCGATAAATAGCTGACGTGGCAGACGCTTACGTAGAATAAATTTATTATTATATTATTTTTGATTAAAAAATATAATTTTTATTTTCAAAAATCATTTTAATAATTGTAAAATATTTTTAAAAATATAATTGAATTATTAATATTATATTAAACTAAAATGCATCTGCAGAATCCTAAGAACCCTAACAATAATCAAAATCCCCAAATCATCCAAATCACCAAATCATCCAAATTGTTTGGTTGTTGTTGTTTAAAATTCTGTTGTTGTTATTGTTTTGGGAATGGCGTTGTTTAGAGGAATGTTTGCACCGTTGGGCTTTGCGAATGCGACTTGAGCATTGAGGGCGGGATTTGTTACGACTCCGGTCACTGCTCTTGCTGTTGGATTGGAGCCGCCGAGAATGTCATGCATGAAAAATGACAGTGTGTGGTGCTGCTCGGGAATATCACTGGTTGTGGCTGCGATTTCCGGGGCACCAAGTGGAGGGAGAATGGAAGAAACAGGGGGCTCTGCAAAATCACCAGTTGGTTCTTTTGGTGTTTTTAGTTCATCGAGGATTCGACTTGAAGTTGTGGAAGTGACTGTAAGGAATATCAATGCCATAAACATTATGGCTTTGAGGGGTATAGTGGGAGCTGATAACTATCTTTCAGTCCTCCCTCCTTCTCATTGTAGTAGTTAGAACTAAACATCAAGTATTATATAAATAATCTGTCACTGGGAATCTGAAGCCAATAAATTCCAAAATACTGATTAATTGAAAATAAATAAATAAAATTCTTATGGCTTATTCCAACAACCAAACAATTAAATGTATGGCAATGTCTACTTGTCAGCATTGCATTCAAAACATTCAAATTGGATGATTTGGGGCTTTTGATTATTGTTAGGGTTCTTACGCTTCTGTGCATTTTAGTTTAATATAATATTAATAATTCAATTATATTTTTAAAAATATTTTACAATTATTAAAATGATTTTTGAAAATAAAAATTATATTTTTTAATCAAAAATAATATAATAATAAATTTATTCCACGTAAGCGTCTGTCACGTCAGCTATTTATTGACACGTCATTAAAAAAATGACAACTCATCATGATTTGGCATCAAATTCTGTTCAGGGGACTAAAACTGGGGACAAACAAAATGGGGGGACTACTATCAATTTTCACCTATAATAGGGGGACCAAAAGTACAATTAAGCCTATACTTTTTTATAGAGGAGTATAATAATAGTCTTTAAAAAATGTTGAGGGGTGGCAGGTAAAATTGGAGGGTGCCTGGTACAAAACTCTAAAAAAATTCATAACTAAAAAGACTCCACTAAATGAAGCCCCAAAGATAAGAAAACTCTCAAAATTCTACGAGTTAAGTGGGCCATAGGGCCATTGTTTTTCAAATTTCTCATAAGTGTTTTTAATATTTAAGTGCAATTAAGTGTTTTTAATAATTGGAAGTAACTTTTTTAATAATTTTTCATATATTCGTATTTTATGATTATTTTTAATAAATTTGTGTATTTTCTGTCAAATAGAATATATATTTTTATTTTATAAGAAGTTACTAAAAAAATTGATTGACATAAATTGAAAATAACTATAAATAGATTGACATTAATGAGTAATTGAATTTTTAACGTATAAAATTATTACTCACCATAAGTGGAATAGATAATGAATATTTATGTTGATATTTATGAGTGATTAAGTGGGTTTTTTTTCATCAAATTTAATGACTAATAATATAAATTATTAACATTGATAAATGATTAATAATATTATAAAATAATTTATAAATTTATTATAAAATAACTTATA
>JBBPBS010000629.1:1049154-1073549 GCA_037974835.1 Cicer judaicum | reverse complement strand
TTTATAAATTTATTATAAAATAATATTATTAGATAAAGAGCATTTATGTCGATATTTAGGAGTGATTAGTCGGTTTTTTTATTGAATTTAAGGATTAATAATATAAATTATTACCATTGGTAAATGACTAATAATATTATAAAATATTATTATAAAATAATTTATCAATTTATTATAAAATAAATTATAAAATAATTTGATGATAATATAGATTATAAATTATTATCAAATTGTAAAATAATTTATAAATTATAAATAATTGTAAAATAATTTTATAATATATAAATTTATTATTAAATAATATTAGAGTAGGATTAAAGGAAATTAAGTATTGAGAGTATGATTGAGAGAGAAGAAAGGATGAGAGGTCCACATCAGTTTTTTGCCTGATGTGGAAAATATTTGTATAAGTGGCATTGGAGGGGGTGATGTGGCATTCAGAGATGAGGTGGCATTCAGGAATCTGTTTTAAATATATATAATAGAATCTCGAGTTTTTCCAATAAATCTATTTGTAGAACTTTTATTTAGAATACAAGCTACAACTGTGGGTGCTTCTCCCGTAATTACTTTGGCAAACTCATGATCTTGTTTTCTTTCTCTAATCCTACTATTGAGATGTCACCTCGTGAATAATAGAAATTACAAAATTTCTATATGTAAAAAAATAAGAAAATTTATTTTAGAGTAAAGGTCAATTTTAATATCTGAATTTTTTTGAAAATTTCAATTTAATACTTGAAAAATAATTCGGGTCAAATTTTGAGAATAAAGGTATTTCAAAATATTTTAGAATAAAGAATAAAAGTTTATTTTGATCCCTTAAAATTTTTGAGAGACTCAATTTAATCTTTGAGAAAAATAAAAATATTCTTTAGTCCTTAAGAAAACTAAATCGTGTCAAATTAGTATGTATGTGAACCACATTTTTTGTTGAGTTTTTGATGACTCATTAACTTGACTATCTCACATGTAATTTATATAAAAATGGAAAATTAGGACATTAACAATAATTAGAAATAGACAATTAAATCTATGACATAGATTAAATGAACAAGCTTAGAGTACATATCAGAGACTTAATTAACTATTTTTAATTATTGTCAAGAAACTAATTGTCTCTTTTTTTTATAAAAATTACATGTGTGATAATCAAGTTGACAAGTCATTAGACAAATCAACAAAACAAAACTCAATTTTCTAATTGTGGTTCACATAAAAATTAATTTGATTCGGTTTATTTTTCTTATGGACTAAAAAGTGTTTTTATTTTTCTCAAGGGTTAAATTGAGTCTCTCAAAAAATTTAAGGGACCAAAATGAACATTTATTCTTTATTCTTAAGATCTTTTGACATGTATTGGTGACGTAATATGAAAATGTCAAGTGTGTTTGGTTGTGTAGTGGAAAATCATTCCTGAATTTAGAGCTCTCTTAGTGTGAACTTTTGAAGGTCCAATGTGTAGATTTTAATTCTCCATAACTTTGTTGAGGCAAAATCTTAAATTAAGTGCTTTGAGGCTAATTAAAAGTTAATTAATCACTAATCATGATCTTGATTATATTGTCATTTAGTTTGTGTTTTTGAGCAGATCAATAACATTATTGTCATCTCACATCATGCCCTATATAGACAAAGATTCACTTTACAAGCCCAAAAGTATTTGAAGAATCTTTAAAATCAATAATAAAATGAACTATAGAATGATCAAAAGAACATTATAATGTTCCTAAATCAAGACAAATTATTTTTCTACAACTCAAACTACAAGTTAAGAATATCAAAACTGCTCAAATCAGTGGCCAAGTCTAGAACTCGAGTTGAAGGTTTAAAGGAGGAAAACAACCTCAAGATTGATGACCAGATTGATCTCCAAATTGATGAGTTATGAGCAAGGACAACAAAGACGTAAGTACAGTATTTACACTATTCACCAAAAAGCTTTGCATGCTTATGATTTGGAGTAGTATCAACTGACATGTAACAACCAATTCTCACACTCGTTCATGATTCCATTCAGACTCAAAAAAATTAGAACGTTTTGGGTTTACCAAAGAATATTCTAGACATAATGGAACATGTGCTTAATAGACTCTAATCAAGACTGACAACTAACTAGTGTGTCTAACGGCTATATTCAATACGGTCTAAGTTTTTCATACCTCTCTTCATCTATAAAAGGAAGATCAATGAGAAGACAAATGCAAGAGATTCAAAACCAATCAATTTATAAAAGTAGCAAAACTCGTCTCTCAAGCAAAACTCTAATTCGCTCAGTTAATTCGTGAATCATTTTACTGAGTTATTGTTATAAATCAATCTCAAACAAGTGTTGAGAAGTTTCTAGATCTCAAACACTTTTATCATACACACCATCTTGTAACTCAAGTCTATCTCTTAGTTATAATTGATCAAATGTAATCAACATAGAAAGTGAAAAGGCATAACATTCTAGTGCTAAGCACATTAATGGAAAATCTCACTGATTGTGAGGACTAAACATAGCAGACTTTGGATGAACTAATATACATCTTTGCGTGATCTTGTTATCCTTATCTCTATTTATCTTGCATTCACTGATCGCATTTTACTTAGAACTAATATGTCTTATTTACTTCTAACATATCCAGAACATTTTGGACGTTCTGTTTCAACCAAAACTAATCTTAAATTAAATTAAGTACAAGTATTAAAATTTTCAAAAAGGATATCAATTCAAACTCCTATTTCGTGTGATTGATATTGATACTTTAGATTTCTCATCATGATTTTGGTGGTTTCTAAACACACTAAGTGTGTGTCAGATTCTACAAGATTTTAAAATTAATTTTGTAAAAGTAACAATGTTACATCTTCAAAGACTTAGATATTTCAGACATTTTAAATTGATTATACTTATAGACTTTGTCGCATCGTAGACATATTATTTTATGCTATTAACTTAAATGTTATAAATTAACTTAAATGTTAAGTGACTTTCACTGCACTACTTCCAGTGATCCTTACAACTCATCAATTTTCAAGGTTTCAACATCCTTTTTATATTCTTCTATAACAACAAACAATATCGTCGAATATCGGCAACAAGTTCTAGAGATATTTTCAAGAATAAAAATATCTGACATATTTTCACCGTATTGAATTATTTCAGTTTACACTTGTGTAAAATTTAATCTTATTAGTCACCATTTGCACTAACTCATTGTCTCCTTAATTTTTGCAGCCTAACTTTCTCAACATTTCAACACCATAATAAACCTTATCAAGAATGTTCAAAGCCTCCTTTGCCATACAGAAGACACCACAATCTTTTCAAAATTAGATGTATCACATTGATGGATGCTTAACATCATCTCCATTTATGTGCACTACTAAACATTACTCTTCCCATCAAGAAAGTGAAGAGTTGCTGAAAAATTGCCATTGGCCTACAAAATCATGGGTTCTCTAAAAAAGAACCACAACTCTAATACTCGTTGGAACAAGAATATAAAAAGCATTGAGAAGAACTCACCTATATTCTCTTTCACTTGATATTTGATAGAATGTCACACTTATCAATAGAATGATTCTTCACTCCAACACCAATGCTCTTAGTATTTCCTATTATGTATAATAGTGTGCAGACGTCCACTAATGTACTTGTCAGTTTTTAAAATTAATAGAAGTCACAAAACTTCACGTTTATTTAAAATAGTTATTGGACTAAGTTCGAATTATTAAATTGAAAGAAAAAAGTACTCCAAACAATCATATCCCCCTTGTTATAGATAATAATCATATACTAAATAAATCATGTGGGTACACTAATTTAAACAACTGTATTTACAAGAGAAAAACTATAGAGTAGACTTCTCTGCAGCTATCCATGACATGATTTGCATGCTCACTCAGAAGTTGAATTTGGTACAGATTTGATACTCAAACTGTGAAAAGTTCCCCAGATTCTTCAAAAACTAAATAAATGAAATCTATTATTCGTGCTGCAGTGACTTAAAATGCATACTTTAACTCCTTGGCTTTTCCCTTAGATGCTTCCTACATCCTGATTGTTGAACACTTGCACCAGCTTCAATAAGTGTATACCCTCAAATAATCATCTACACTACAAAAAGTAGGGTGAAGATAGTGTCATCAAGGGTCCTCCTCAAAACCCTACATGCCCTTGAAGATTATATACAGCCACTGAAATAGCACTATAGCAGCCTCTACAATGAGTACTTTCAGAAGATATTTCGTCCTCGTCGAGCTCACACAGACAGCTAATGTCAGTAGTAAGGGCAAAAAGACTGAATCCAACCCAAGTTTTAGAGAAGGGACTAGATTAGAATCAGTTAAAAAAATATGGTGACTCTAAAACTTCCCTCAAGTCAAAGTCTCCACGTTCAGGTAAGGGTGGAAATTGTAAAGATGGGAAAGACTCTTGAAAGCTCTCCAGTAACTGTTCACAGAATAAACAAACAAGAGAGCAAACAATAATGTAAAAAACCACCAACAGAATAAGGTACAAAATTCAAATTAAATAAATTAAGATGCATTATTATCGAATAATAATTCCAGACTTTGCATCTTGTTAAATAGCACAGTAGCATGGATTTTGGATCCTTTTCTTTTTAAGCAATTCAGAAGGAAGAAATGAAATCCTAGAAGAAAAAAGGACATTTCTCAAGTAATATCTGTAGTTTGATTACCAAGGTCAAAACCGGACCGAACCGTCCACAGTCCAACTGGGAACCGAACCTATGTCCAGTTCTGAAGACTCTGAAAAATGGAAACTAGGCCAACCTCAATCCAACACCGGTCAAACCATTAAACCTCAAACCGGTGACTAAGCAGATTCAATGTTTGATCCAGTTATAATTACCTCGTTATCTACGGACAAAGTCAAAGTCGTCTTCAATCACGACTATGCCATTCTTTTCATAAAATATTTAACTTACAACTTTCACCTCAAGTAAAATATACCCAGGAACAAGATAGTATTGGATATAAAAAATGAGCATTTAAACAACATACGTTTTCCAGAATCGGGGTCTCATAGAGTTCAACAAACTTTTCTCTCAGTATTCTGTTCATATTATCAACATCACACGCATGCGTCCAATATGAATCGTGAACCCCTACAAGTATATAAATCAATCACTGATCATCAGTATTACAATTATAATACTAAAACCAAGGAAAGAACCTAACAAGGAAATACCTGCAAAATTCAAGCCTGCATTTTTGCAGGCAACTGCAGTCATCATCATATGAGAACCATCAAGTGAGTGAACAAAATTTGGTGGAAATGCGGTTCTCTGCCGCTTGACCATGACCTGGAATATTTGAAAATCAAATTTAAAAGTTAGATCCAGAAAATATAAATCAAAACAAAATACCATAATTTTCTCCAATATAAACTTTGCTAGAAATGTTTGCAAGCTTGTTTATATAAAGATATGAAATAAAAAGAGTGCATAATGATGAACTAAAAATTCTGGAAATGTTTGGTTTACAGAAGCCGGCCACACAAGATAGTCACTGCAAAATGTCCATGCATGATATGAGGTGACCATAGGAAGCTCAGATTCTATTTAATCAGCTTTGATGTCCACTGTAGATGAGCGTGTGAATCCCAAAGTGTTGACAAATAGAGGCTATAGTGTTAAAGCGTAGCAGAATTTGTCCAAGTCACTATTGTCTTGCAATACGCTATTTAGTACATATAGTTGTCAAACTACAGCTATAGTAGTGCTACAGGCCTACAACACTATGATGTAGCAAAATTTGGACAAACTACAAGTTTTGCAATACACAATTGAGAACACTGGAAGCCCATTGGAATCACAAAAAATCCCAAGCATGAGATTTTATGGTTTTTTCTTAATTAGTAATCTTACGAGGTGACTAATTAATATTGTCTATAAATATCCTTTCCCAACTTCCTTAAATGCTTCGCACAAGTCAATAAAAATTTCTAGTATTTCTACATATAATTTCTATACAGCCACAAAAATTGCTAACTTGCCTTGTCTGTTTCTCGTTGCAATGTTAACATCTGAAGTGAAGTTTTGACCTACAACATATATAACAATAATAAAAGCTTATTAACCTATAAACAGCGTAGAAATTATGAAAATTTGAGAGAAGTACTGATGATGTAATTCCAGGAAAAATTATATTGCACTCACAATATGCCTTCCTAGTTTACGGTAAGGTTGCACCACAGGAAGTCCAAGAGGAGTGGTCCAACGCACTGGCTGGTTTTCAGATGCAATTACCTGTTCCAATTGTCTTATTAGCCATAATCATACAAATGGCATGCAGACTGGTATGTTGTACGTCTGTCTGCTTTTTTGATAAATAAATAGACATTATAAAATTTTATATGATTAATTAAAAAATTCAGTTATTTATTTGGGGAGGAAAGATAAAATGGTAAAAAATAGTTTAAGCAAAAGATAAAAATGAAAGAAATAATTTTTACAAAAATTTTGGTATCTTTTTATATATAGGTATACATATTTTTAAAAGTTAAGCTATTTAAAAATAAAGGATAAAATTGTAAATAAAACAGTTAAAATGAAGGGTAGAATTGAAAGAAAAAAGTCATACCAAAACTTGGTATCCCTTTGTACACACAAGTATAGATAACACAATTAAATAACTGTCCACTGTTCTTCATAACAATATATAAAGGCAACACACCATTTTGGTGTGGCCTTTATTATTTCCAAAATTACCTTTCACTTGCTTCCCAGATTAAATAAGTAACTACATCAAATTCAATATTTTTTATCCATAATAACAATATACACACGTTAGCACAATAAAAAAACCGGACAGGCGGGCACTCATGTGCCCGTCTAGGCGCTAGTTAGTATGAGTATTGTGACATACTTTTGCACAGTCCCCAAGCCAGTTCATGATACTTCTTGCACCTTGAAACATCTCCTCTAAGGCAGTTAAGGTTACCTGAGAAGGAAAATAAAGATGAAACAAACACTACATACTTAGCAAGGAGAGGGTATTTAAAACCCATCCATTTTAACCCCCTCTAACCTTTGCAGTATAACAAGAAGCACCAAAGAGCTCTGAATCATCTAAAATTGCGTTTCTTTCTTTCAACCTCCTCTTTATCTGTTCCCGTGCTCCAATATAAGTGACACCGTACACTGATGTCATCACTGTCTGCTTAACCAATTTTCTATCCACCTAGAAAAAAGTTCAATCAGCTCAAAATCAGTCTTGAGGTGAAGAGTGGAAATGTAAAAACACAAGCATTAAATAGAATTTGTCAGAGAATAAATTATTTTCACTCAAGGTTTATGATTTGAGGTGAAGTATAATTTATTCTTTCAAGCTTCTACAGCTATAAGTCCTAATCTCTCCTTGTAATGTAAAAATATGAATCATATCACACCAAACGAATTGCAAATAACCTGATTAACCAAAACCCTTGCATGACGAGCATCAGAAAAAACTGTGGGATCTTTCTGAGCATCCATTCGCATGATCTCTAATACCCTGCATAAAAATTGTCTCTTATGATTCAAGTTTACAACCAAGACACCTCTCACAATTCAAGTCGAAAAGAGACTAGTGTTGTCACGGATTGGGGAAAACAGCATTTGTTAAAATTCTACAAGGCGACAAGCCTACAACACTAGAGCACCTAAATAGCTTTTATTCACAATACTTTATACTAAATAGCATATTGTACAACAATTGTGATTTGTTCACAAATTCCGCAATGATAAAGTGTTATATCTGCTATTTGACAACACTGAAAGATATCACACAAAAGAAGCAAAAAAAAAGAGCTTTTCAATGTCAGAATAACTACAAATAAATAATAGACCAAATAGCATATCAGGAAAAACAATTGCACCATAAACCTCCTTAATATTTTGATAAAGGAAAATTCAAGTAGAAAGAAAAACAAATACATAAGAGCACAATAAAATATCCTCAACAAATGAACAAAGTGGTCCAACGTTGCTTCAATTTATCTTTCAACCGTAATACCAGTGACATAATCAGGAAATTCAGCATGCCGTCTATAACCACTAAAACTAACCACCAGTTCTAGATTTGTTAAAATTTATCCAACCAACAAAGAAAACCTTGGATACTTCCTTGCTCGCCAAGATTTCCAAGGCAAAAAAGGTCAAATAATTACTTCCAACTTAACACATATGCCCTCCAATCATCCTAAATCAGCAAAAAAAAATCATGCACAACTGGAGAATTATCCGGCAAGCTAATGCTCAATAAGGGTTCCCCCTCCACCCTCCAAATTTTCAATTTGAGAGAACATCAAGACTAACAAAAAATGTAGAAATTTCAATCTTGTAGGGGGAAAAGGAAATGTGTTTAATTTTTATTTGCAACTAATTCTGGGTTTTCTATATTTTTTCCAACCAAGTAAAGAAAGGTAGAGCCTCACTCATCCTAAAATCAGCAGCTTGCATTGTATGTTTGCTTAAAAACTGAGAAATAGTAACATACAACTATATGAACCTTTACTTTAGTAGAAAAGGAATAAACAAACAACTAGAGGGAGGTAAATTTCTTCAAGGACTTCATATACATCCATAAAAATAAAACCTTGTCATTTATAGTAGAAACAGTTTTTTGGTGCCTTTAGCACTGCTTGAAAATAGCAATTTATTGCTTTTTTTATTGGATAATTAATGCTCTGAAGAATATAAGGATTTAGAAGCATCTTGAAGGTACTCTAAAGAAACAAACATGTTGATCAGACATATAAGACAAAGGTGTCTTAATTTTAAACTATATGTAACAATATACACAAATACTCACCTAGCCGCTATTCCCGAGTAAACATCGGCTGGCTTCTCTCCTGCAACTAGATTGACAGCAGCAGCCCCTAGCTAAATTAAAATATATAAATAACAAATTGTTATATAGATGTCACTAATCAGCAATATAGTTTTGTTCAAAAATGGAAAACAGATAGCATTTATATTTTGTGAAATATTCAAGAGTTCTCACAAAACACATGATAATTATATATCTCCACTCATAAACCTATACATAAAAACAAACATATGTTTCAGCCAGAGTCACTTTTGACAAGACCAGTCTCGGACCAAGCCCAAACACAAAACAAACTTCACAGTCAAAAGACTCGACCAACCAAATAGTACTGACATGAACCAATCATCCCAAAAACTTTACTGTTATGGGAAATATCGAAGGTTTCAGGTCTAAGAAAAGGCTCTATGTATGATACTAGATTTGAAAGAAAGTGAGGCAAATTGTGACAAAGTGTTGGGTCAACAAGGAAAATGGAGGACCCAGGACCCAGTTCTGAGTATTTGGCCAAATGCTTCATTGATAACTGAGTATGATACATGAATGTATATATAGAGATGGAGCCTTTGTGGCCCAAATAGATTCTATTATAACACATAACAGAATACAATGAGTTGGTGTATCTTTATACATCTAAGCATATAATTAACTACTACACTGACCCATATACAAATACAATAGTTACTCTAATATGAAAGTGCGTGAATGGTTTTATATCGACCACATCCCTCACATAATGGCCTTTTGCACATGCCAACCCAACCTTATGTTGAAAGTCGATTTCTATCAGAAGAGGAGCAACAGTGTTTGACCTCAAGATCACATAGTCAAAGAGGCTTGATACCATATCATGAAATTACCATCTCAAAAGCTTAAGCAGTTGGATTGGCTGAAAGCACATGAATGGTTTTATATCTAAGTGCAAGTGGACAAAGTTTAATGTGATTGTAAGTTTTACTCGAACTAAAAAATCATTTTCAACAACCATCAAAATCTTTAGGACACAGCTACATTCAGAAGTGGTATTCATTCCTTAACTTGATCTCTAATACCTAGGACTAAATAACTTGAAACTCAAAAATTGGAAAAAGACACGGGGAAAGCAAACTGACAAAGGCCCATTTACCTTGTCTCTTCCTAAAGCAGCATAATGTTGCAATCCATTGCAAGAGCCATCCTGTGACAAAAAATCATAGTACAAATATTGATTAGTTAATAAACATGATGGTACATTACATAACGGAAATCATGATAACAATGGGCTTGACAACAACATTCCACGACTAAATGGTTTTTTATATCAGACAACAAATAATCAATAGAAGTAGATTAAGCTGGTGTCTTTAACACAGCATTAAGTGCATGACTGTGAAGAAAAATGCTATAGAAACTGATAGAGCAGAGGTAAGATAGAATTAGATGAATATAATTATTGTATTAATGGATATGAAAACAGAAAATGATTCCAAAGCTAATGCTCCTCAGTTAGAGAAAACAATTCTCAAACTAATTCCCCACACACTCCTATTTATTAGGGGAATACTAACTAACTATGTCAGCTAGGCAATCACACTTTTCCTGCATTCCCTTGTGAGCCATCAAATAGGTGCTTCACTAATGGAGCACTTTTATACCATCAAATTTATTAAAAATTAAATAAAGGTGTAGAAGAGTTAGAAACAAAAATGTGAATATATGTAACTTTTCTCACAAATCTCCAACCACATGATTATCGTGCATAAAACCAAATATAAGACAAACATTACAGGAAAGAAAAAGTGTTACGAGTCTTTTCATTTTCCAGGATAAGAAAAGGGAAAAAATTAAACTATGAGGAGTGCACTTCTCATCTGCTTCACATTTTACGCGCTTTCTATTATTTTTGTTTTAGTTATTATTACTTGATGTTTTTAACCCCCATATAATTCTAAGTTGCAGGATGCAGATAGTGAAATCTAAAGGGGAAGAGTGGGGTGGCTGATGGTCATAGTAAGGGGAGCGAAAATGAAGTTGTTGTGGTTAGTTGGAGAGGACAGACTTGTGTGTGGAAATGAGTAGATATTCTCATTTTTAAACAATTCTAGACCATTGATTAAATTTAACGGCATTGTTTTTCTATTTCACCGGTGAGGGACTTAATTGAACTATCACGCTAGGAGCCACCATATTATAAATTATAAAAACAAATTATAAATGGGAGAAATATGAGGATAGCCTAGTGCAGGAGGCTTTCAGTATTGCGGGTTCAGTGAGGGTATATATTATGTGTGTGTGTGTGTGGTGTCTGTTTCAGCAGATGTACTCCACTACTAGTTTTAAGCACAGACAGCTTTGGGATTAAGCATGTCACCGTGTCCGACACCTGCACGACACATCAAACAAGTGACGTAAAAACAACTTATTTCTTTGCTTCAATCAACTTAGACACCTGTGAGACATCAACCGAGGGTTAAAGATGTGCCAAAGCAATAATGAGGGTTAAAGACATTACAACATGTTTACTTTTTCAATAGTACATGAATGAATGAAGGTGCAAAATCATCCTATCTTGTTTGATAATTTTTGTAATGAAACAAACTCCTTAAGTTGAAATGCACATATATATTTTGATTCACAATACTTGAGGTGCTAGGTAAGTGGTAAGAATTTAGCCTTGTAGCCTCAAGGTATCGAGCATAAATCCCCTCGGGGGCAGTTGTAAAATGACCCTTAGTGCCACTTTGAATACCAAAAATTTACCCCTTCCCCAATTTTTATTTTAAAATATAGTTTTATAATTAATTTTCATATTTTATTTAATTGTAATAAATAAATAAATGTGAATCGGTGTCGATGTCCTATGTTTTTTACATTAGCAGTGACGACGTATCTGTGTCGTGTTGCTTCATTCAACTCAATTCATACAAGGCATGGCTGTGTCATAACCTCAAACTCAACCCAACTACCCAAGCAAAACTACGAATACCCTAGCATATTTTGACATGTCAAAGTTCATTCACATCATGAAAATACCTGGTGTACTGGAATATGTGACACAAACTCTTCTGGTGCAGAACTTCTTAAAGCTTCAGTTAGAGTTATGCATGCAGCTAAGCACTGGAATGGATCTTCTGCATTCAACCACCACCGTCTTCCTTCCATAGGTTTTTCAGCAGAATCAAATATGTCATCAAGATGATTTTCAACGAATGCTATGCGACCTTCACTGGATAGTTTATCAACACCGCCAGCATATAAATTTGCGAGGTGTATCTTCAGCCAGTGCAGACCAGACTTTCCAAGAGGGCGTCCATCTGCAAACTCCAATATCCCTCGGCATACATCTGAACCAAGGTGATTTAAATGTGGGTGCATGGGATATGCGCGCCCCCGAAAATCAAGGTTGTGTGGGTAGTAAAAAGACTCTTCGTCCTTCATTTTTCGGGCTACCTGCACTCGTAGATATAAATGAGTGAGTTACCAAACAAAAAATAAGGACTACAAGCTAATGCATATATAGGTCAAGGTAGCATACAGCAAGTTTGAGTTCGATGTCACAACGTTGCGAATATCTCTCACGGTTCTCTTTCTTCACAGATTTGAGCTGCCATTTCCATTTATTTTTCTCTGCTTCATCATCAGTAACTGGTTCCTTGGGTAAATCAGCCTGCAATAGAAAGTTCAGCACTATTTCAAACCATAGTCAACAATAAGTTTCTTAAAGCACAAAATGTAAAATTCATGATTCCTAAATCATTAATATTTACACCAGTGTTGTCAAATAGCAACTGACGGTGCTATAGAGTAGCGTAATTTGAACAATAAAATCACAAATAACAATTAAAACAATAGACGAATAAAGAAATTGTATAGTTAAACTTACATCAAAGCGGCTAACCAAACCAGCAAGTTGGCCTCCAGTAGCCCATATCCTGTCCACAACACTGAGTACCTCTTTATTTATCCTCCATTCTGTATGCCCAAGAGTATCCAGAGCCTAATCACAAGCATTTTATATGTACATTTATCAAAAGAAACTCCCTACTTAAACAAAAGCAAAGTGAAAAAAATATAACATATCACAAGGTAGGTATACATTCAAGCCCAACTCTTCATTGAGTAACATCTATATCTGTTGTACCCAAAATGCATGAAAATTATGATAGATTCAGACCTCATATACAGGCTCTAGTTGCTTCCTAGGGACTTTCTTGACAGCTTCGCGTTGTTGCTTGACTCCATGAGTACGCATGACATAGGAGGGTAAGAACAAGTACCCACCTTTGTCATAACTGTGAAAGTTCGCCAAAGGGAAAATTGAGAATCAGCATCAAGTTAAACATTCATCCAAAAGAAGAAAAATTGTAGTCTACATGTTATAAACATCGAAGCCAATTGATTGTTTGTAGTATGCATGTCATTTACATGTTATATACTATGAAAAGTGTAGTATGATTGATTGTTGATAGTGTATGAGGAAAATCCTTCTTCATCTATACATCATCTATACATCATCTATACATCTATACATATAATAAAGGAGATAAAGGGGATAGGGAAATTTGGTGTAGCATATTTTTCTACCAAAAATACCCTTATAATTTTTCCTAACTTATCACATAGTAGTAACCACCATTGGAAAAAACCATCAACGAACAAGAGACAGCAAAAAAAAAGAGAAAGGGGAAGGGTTGAAGAAAAATATTTAAAATAAAAAATACCGTTCTTGATCAACCTACATTCTTTAGTACGACGTGATTAACATATATTGTTTTGGATGCTTATAATCATAAAATTGATAAGCAGTAAAATTGATAAGCAAAGGGTTAGAAAGACAACACTAAAATGTGTTAAGTTATCATACCCTGTCCAGTTGGTTGGTGGAACCAACATAGGCATATAAGGAATGACCATATTTTTTGCCTGTTGAAAAATAGAAGAAAGGATATCAAGAATTTGTAGAACCCATGAACAGAAGACATCTTTTAACATAAAAAATACAAAAATGTAAGGTGCATATACTCAGATCTGATTGAAATAAAAAATACATATAGTGGCGCTGGTGCTTTTAATACCCAATAAGATAAGCCAATAACCGTCCGAAAATTGGTGTCATTCAATCAGAGATAAGGAGAAAGACCAGAGAATGGACATGACCAATTTACTCAATGCCAGGTGATTCTCCACTGATCAACTTCTTCTAGAATCCTTAGAGATAACCACTAATACAAGAAAAGTGTATTTAAAAAGAAGAAACAAGCTTTTGATGTGTCCAGTCTGTGAGCAAAACTCCAATTAACTCAAGGACTAGCTATGTAAACTCAATCCTATCCCCCATTGAGCACTAGAAACCTTTGAGTCCGGTTTTATTTGCAAATTACAAATTATTATAGGACAAAACAAAACATACAAGGGATGAAGAAAAACACAAACCAAAAATTGTTACTCAATAAACCATGGTACAAAAGTTTTCCCATGAACATAATACCTAACAGAAAAAAATAATCATTTTTATTTCCTGCCTAAAAATTCGAGCATATTAGTGTTTGTCTTGACACTACTCTATTTTTATGATACAAGGTATTGAAGTAAATTCGAGCATGTTAGTGTTTGTCTTGATGCCACTCTATCATGCTCAATCTAGATTGTCACATATTATATATACCAACTTTTATTTTTATCATACTCTTTTCTATTCTCTCTTCACCCATATTCCCAGTCCCTCTTCACCTTCTAGATCCTATGATTCTTCTGGTCCAGCATTGCCATTATTACATTAAATTTAATTAAATACAATAAAATACCAGTTACAAATAATGATGCTAGAAATGCTTAGCATATATCCCCATAATGGAACTCTCCTTTCTAAACTAAAATGCTCAATAACCTGACAAATAACAATACTAAAAATGCTGCTTGAGATACTCTAATGATGAACAATTCAATTTGAATTTCAACTAAAAGAACAAAAGGTGGCAATAGAAAATACTTACAGTTCGGTCAAGCCCTTTAAGAATTAGAGGGTCGCACTCAATAACACCATATTTTTTCCCTGTTTTCCTGTTTAAATAAATAATAATAATCAGACCAACAGTAAAAATATACTGCTGAATAAAATAATTCTAATTACGAGAAGCAAAGATCAAAACCCACTTTGCATCGATATTCACTGTTCTAAATGAATGCACAAATGCAGGACGGATATCAGGTACACCATCCTGTGACTCATCTGATGGTGGTTGTATGTACGCTGTTTGCACCAAAAGTTCAACCAAACGGCTTCCTACCTGTGCAGTAGAGAAGAGGATACCATCTTATTAAGAAACAAATAAATAGCAAAACCAACATTGTGAGGTTGTAGAAGAGGCTACACAGACCTTTGTCTTCATAACAGATCCCCATGGTTTTGTATCATCATGGTCCTTCACTATTCCCCTCACTGCAACAAGCTTTTGCTTTTTCATCAAGTCAATGACTTTTTTCCGCAGTTTTTCCTCTTCATTGATGTCTGCAGTGGACTCAACTGTTTCATTTTTCTTGCCTTTATTTTGCTTTTTCTTATTACGTTTTTCCAGAAACTTGTGTATTCTAACCTGCAGGATAACAATAAGCAGTGTATAAAGGTTACACCCATAGCAAGAGAGTGTATTAGGATACTATAAAATAAATTGAACATATCCTAGACTTAGATGAAGGAACTTTGTGTTGTTAGAAAAGCCATATCTTCAAGCTCATCAAGACTTATAACTATTGTGCTGCATACACACTCTTACATGCCGGTGTATAAAAGTTCTTTGCAGGGAGGGAGGAAATAGGTGTCAACCTTATCTCCATCGCCATTTCATGATTCCCACCCCGTCTCCAATAAAATAAAGTCGGCAGTTACCTATCAGATAAAGAATTACCAATCCTGCCTCCAAAAAGCATTGTATAATATGATATTGAAAATTTAAAATAGAAAGCAGAATGAAAGACATAATTTTGTTCAACATTATAGGTCACTATGTAGATTTCTGTTTTCTCAAGATAATAAATTCCCTTCTCCCTCATAACCTCTTAAACGTCCTCCTCACACCCACGGATGTTCTAAGGGTGTTTCTAGGTCTAAAGAGAATGAAACTGAATAATGTAAACAATTTCAATCAACATATTAGTGCTACTAATAACAAAACAAACACAAAGACAACACTCGAAATGCAATTTCACACTCTCACCTCTTGCTCAACAGCATCACCTATGCTGCATACGGTCTGCACAACCCTACAAGAGCCGGCAGAGCCTTTCTCACTTCCTGTCATCAACAACCCCATCATCTTATACATAGTTATGACAGCCATCTTCTCGGACGGCAACTGAACAAAGTATGGCGCATAAACCGTCCTCTTCTTCCCTGTCCTGTACACCTCCTGCTCCTTCTCAATTGCATCCCTTAGAGGCTCAAACCAACCAAGAAACAATGATTTCATGTAAGGCAAATTAGGTGCCAACTTCTGTTCACACATATCCATCAAAAGCTCCTTATACTCCTTTGCAGCTTCTTCCCAAACTTCAGTCTCAGTCTTCACCTGTCTTTTCCTCAACTCCTTGTATTTCCCCTCTGTCATACCATTCCTCAAATTCACCCCATTTTTCAACTTACATTCAGCAATTTGTTGCTTCTCTTCTTTCTCCATCCCAGCCAACAACTCTTGAACTTCCTGGCCCGATGTAGGGTCTTCTACTGCATCATTCGAAGAAACAGCCTTGTTTCTGCACCTAATATCAGCAACCCGTTTCTTCTCTTCTCTCTTCATCTCATCCAACAACTTTTGACTTTCATCTACGGATGCAGGGTCTTCCTCCGCTTTGGTCTTATTTTTCAACCTAAATTCCGCAACCTTTCTCCTCTCTTCTCTCTTCATCTCATCCAACAACTCTTGAATCTTATCAACCGGAGCAATTTCTTCCTCCGCATCCGTTGAAGAAACCGCCTCAGCAACACTAGAATACCCTATAGCATCGAATCGAAAACTAGAATTCTTCGAAACACGACAACCACCATCAAAATTACCATCTTCCTCTGCGTCCCTCGAAGAAACCGCTTCAGCAACACTAGAATAACCTTTAGCATCAAATAAAAACAGAGAATTATTAGAACAACAACAACCACCAAAATTCTCCACTAACTGAAACCTCGACTTCTGAACATGCCCAGTTCGATTCTGCTTTCCAGTGTGACATAAAATATCTGTATTAACCGTAAAAATCAAATTTTGAGAAGGCGGACTAATACGAGGACGAAACAACCCTTTACAAGCTTGTTTAGAAACGTTCCGCCACATGTTCGACGAAATGCCCAAACGAGTTGGTTTAGAAAAACGATAATTTTTAAACGATGTAAGAGAACCTAATCTCTTGTTGAATAAATCAACGGTGGCTGTAGTAGTGGAGAACATTAAATTGTGCGGAATAATAACCAAAAAGGGAAATAGACAGAAAGAAAAGGAGAAGAAGGAAAAAGAAGAAGAGGATGAAAAAACAAAAAATTCATAGATAAGAAAAATGTAATTTTTTGAATTATTAAATAGTGATTTCGCCGCCTTATGAAGAAGAAAGAGTGGGTTGGGTTTTTGGCAAGATTGAGGGGGGAACAGTTATTGGCCAGCAGTTACGGCTCAAAAACCCTTCATTTCTCTCATGGGGTTTTACGATGATGATAACAATCGTAAAGACAATTTTAACCCTCTCTATCCAAATATTTTTTCTAATAAAATATATAATATTGCTACCCACACCACTAAATTTATTTATAGAAACAAAATACCTAAAATGTTGTCTCCTATTTGTAATATTCTTTGAACTCCATTTATCCTTTATTCGTCATTCTTAATCTCATAGGTCACATATCACAAAATCATCCATGATAACTTATAATCATTCAAAATTCACATCATACACCTATAACTTGCATTTCATTAGTCTCATCTTCACGTTATAGTTAAAGTGGTCCAACAAGGTATGTTTTATTTATCTGTTTTTGATTTTTTTTTTCTTTCAAAATTTGATGATTTTATGTGAACTCAGTTCACGAATGTTGTAACCTTACGTGAACTGAATTCACATCCATTATTAAATTTAAGAAATCCAAGACAATACATGAATTTAATTCACGTACAACTACATAATTTAAGATTGTGTAGTCAATGGAGTTGAAGAATTCACATGTAGTACGTGAATTGAATTCACGAACTCCTACGTAAATTCAATTCACGTACACTTACGTAAACTCAAGTGAACCATGTAAGACTTACGTGAATTGAGTTCACGTACGTTTACTTAAATTGAGTTCACGTACGTTTACTTAAATTGAATTCACGTAAGTGTATGTGAATTCAATTCACTTAGGAGTTTGTGAATTCAGTTCACGTAAACAATCATGATCTCATATCAGTTCGCATATTTCTGAATTTTTTATAAGTTCTTTTTTAGATGCAGAGAAATGGACCAAGGGGAACAACAGTGACGAAATGTATGGAGGTTTGGAACCTGATTTTGAGGAAATGCAGGATGGTTTGAAAATATGATTTTGACGAAATGTATAATGGTTTGGAAGCTAATTTTGATGCAATGAATGATAATATTGAACCTGAAATTGAAGACGCTATGTATGACGACATTGAACCTGTTATGGTTGATTTGACTAATGTGTTTACCACTGGCATGATGTTTGATACGCAAGATAATTTATTAAGAGGGGCTAGAAATGTTGAAAGGAAAAATGAAATTGTTGTTGTCATTTTTAGATTTGAAATTGCGATAGCACAATAAAAAACAAAGACAAAATTAATTATTAGTTGTGAAAGAAGCGGTAAATATATACCTTGGAAGAATCCTAAACCTATGAGGAGTAGTTGGACTAGAAAATGTGAATGTCCATTTAAATTGAGAGGAACACTACCAAGTGTTAGTGAGAAATGGTATTTGCATGTAATATGTGGTCTCTATAACCACGAATTGATCAAAAAACTGATTGGTCATTCTTTCTTAAGTCGATTGTATCATGAAGAGAAAAATGTATTTGGTGATATGACGAAGAACATGGTAAAACCAAGAAACATATTGTTGACACTAAAGGATCGTAATGTTGAAAGTTTGATAATAATAAAATAAGTTTACAGTGCACATCAAACATATCGTTCATCACTAAGAGGTAATATAACATAAATGCAACATTTTTTGACATTGATGGAACACGACAAATGTGTTTATCGATATAGGAAGGTAGATGATTCAGATGAGTTAAGGGACATATTTTGGGCCCATCTATATTTTATCAATCTTGTAAGTGATTTTCACATGGTATTGATTATTGATAACACATACAAGACCTGTAGGTATCGAATGCCATTACTTGAGATTATTGGTGTTACTTCTATTGAAATAACATTTTCGTGAGATTTGTACAGTTTGAACGTGTTGATAGTTTTGCGTTGGCACTACAAATATTGAAAGAACATAATACAAGTGGTGAAGTTCAAGTTATCATTACTAATAGAAATCTTGCTTTGATGAACACAGTTCAATATGTTTTCTTAAAGCAGTCAATTTATTATGCATGTTTCATGAATGCAAAAATATCAAATTCAAGTGCAAGATGACTGTGTTTCTAAAAAAGAAGCTGATGCAAATAATGGAGGCATGAGAGGCTCTTATTTACAGTTATGATGAGACTACGTATTACATGAAGTTCACTATCTTTGAAGGAATTTGTAATAGTTGTTCTATTTTTTATGATTATGTACATGAGGAGTGATTTATTCATCACAAGGAAATATTTGTTGAGGTGTGGACAAAAAGAGTTATGCACATTGAAAACACCACAACACAAAAGGTTAAGTTGACGCATTGGAGTTTGAAAAGGATATTACAAGACAATATTGATAATATATGCAATGTTTAGGAAACCATCAATAACATGATTGTATTACAACACATTGAGATAACAACATCATTCAGAAGGTGCATTGACATAGTAACATATTATACGTCCATTTGCATGGTGTTATGTCCGAAAATACAATATATCACATTGCGGCAGAGTATGATCGCGTGAAGTATGTAGGTATTGATAAGTTTGAGTGTCGTTGCACGATTAGGACAACATATGGTCTACCTTGTGCATGTGAAATAGTCAGGTATAGTATGATCTCATGTTTCATTATGTTAGACGTTATTCATGTTTGGTGGAGTAAATTAACTTTTTATGATGATTGATTGGTAAACCTTCAGAGTTATATGTGAAACATGAAATAGATGTGATAGTGGAAAAGTTTGATGAACTTGATGTAGCTGAAAAAATTGCACTTACAGGTAAATTACGAGAGATCATGTATCCATTTACTACGTCGATGTATCCACCTGTTGACAAGGATAAAACAAATGGTGTACCCAAAAAAGGCAAAAGTAAAATATCAAAAAGCTCACACCTCAACCATCAGTCAACAACGTTTAACAACCAATAGTTCTTCTCCTCAACGATTGGTTGCCAATTGAAAATCGTAAATTCATATATAGCATTATTGACGACGAAGATGATGGTAATTGTGGATATCGTGTAGTTGTAGGTTTATTTGGATTGGATGAGAACTCTTGGGCATTCATTTGTCAACAATGTGTGGTAGAGCTTCAATAGCGAAGGCACTATTGTCGTTGAATAGGGTGCAAATGTCCTCGCAACCATCTACTAATGTCGGTCACAACAATGTTGATGGAATACTTCAAGTAACCAACTAAATCGAATTGTGGTTGTTCGTGTGACATTAAACTCAGCATAAGCAGCAGTCTCAATAACTCTGAGAAGTTCAGCTAATAAATTTGCATCGTCATTGTTGTTAAATACATTAACATTAAAGAATGCACTAATGATGAGTATATGAAACAGAGAGGAGACATCGTCCAGAGTAATCCTCATATCTCCAATTGGAATATGGAAGTTGTTGGTGTCTCAATGTCACCTCTCTACGAAAGCAGAAATGATCCCTTTGTCGATCATTTCGTAATTGCATTTTAGCAACAGATATAATTCAAAGTTTTTAACCAATTGTTTAACATCTTCATGTTCAATCACATCTTCTTTTAATTTTTTTTCATTGCTAAACACCCTTAATTCCCCCACAATCCTAAAATAAAATAAGCAAAAAAATATAAGTTAAAACACATTATGATAAAAACTATTAAAAATTTAATATGATCGAGAAAATTACCACGTCATCCCAAAGTCGAGTGATCACATGATCACCAAATGTTCTAAGGACATACTTGTCAATCGAAACACCAGGATATCCATCAACATGTGGACGTTCATCTATGTGCTCTTGTTGGGCCTCATGTTGCGTTTGTTCTTCATATTGGATCTCATCTTCCTAATTTTTCTCAACATGTTGAGCCCGTGCAGAAGCAGTTGGTATAATATGACGACCCTTATAATTAGAAGTACTCTAATTAGAAGTATTATTAATTATAATTCGATATGCTCTGTCAGTAAATATAGTTTGCATCATATATGTATAATCATATCATAATCAAAATCAAAACACAGAAACGTATGTGAACTGGTTTTTAGGCAAGTCCATATACCTGTCACCTTAGTTTGCGTACGCAAACTTAGCAAGCCTAGATACCTACGTGAGTTGAGTTCACGTACACAAACTCAACAACTCCATAAGCATAGGTGAATTGAGTTCACATATGCTTATGGGTTTTCAACAAACAAGAATACGTCAATTCAACAACAACAAAACTACATTTTGTAAAAAAAATACAAGAACAACATCAAGATTGATGCATACCTAATATAAATGAGAGGCAATGAGAATGATTGAAGATGTTAAAGTTGTTAAAAATGGAGAAAGAAGGAAAAGGGGGTGTGAGAGAAATAAATGTTAGGGTTGAAGATGAAGATACAATGAAGGAGAGGTTATGATTAAAAATATTATAAATAGCCAAAGACATTTTATGTATTTTGTTTTTATAAAAAAATTGAGGAGTGTGGATAGTAAAAATGGAAGTGCATGGAACAAAATTGTAAAATATATAGTAAGAATTTAATTATTTTTCTTTTGGTAATTAAAGGAATATTATTATGAAATCAAACGAAGCATTTTGAACAAAACTAATATTTAAAAATAACTCTTTAGAGATTCAATTGTTGAAACATTGTGAACCGTCAAGCAAGATCAAATTTGGCTCTAAAAAAAATTAATACATTTGTCTTTGTGATGGAACTATTTATATTAATCCTTAAATAGTTACGGGACTATGTTTTTTTCAAAAAGAATTGGATACATTTCTTAGGTGTAGTGAGCATAATAAACATTTGCTTTTGAAAAAAAAGAAGTAATAAACTTTACTTGATTTGCTACAACATAATTGAGAGGATTAACCAAGATTGGTGATTTGAGAGAAGATTAAAGAGTTTTAATATTTCTAAAGTTCATAAACTACAACACCATAAAACGTTTGTTGTGATTCAAGAATTCTACCGACCAAAGTGATGAATTTGCTCCAAAGGTCTAAATTGATAAAATCATTCCAAAAATCTTTGACATTCTCAAAATATATAAGACTATGCATTATACTTTCAAGATGATCGTCACACCTGATATATTTGAAAGACAAAAAATCGTCATTTAATAAGATTCCAACATAAAAAAAGTAATTTAAACAAATTCTGATTGGAAAGATCCGTTTGTGTTGTAAAGGACAAAAAATTCTACATAATTAATTGCAAAAATATAATTATTTTTTAAAACAAATTATGATATGCATGGATATATGTAAATACCCTCAAATACTTAAAATATAATTTATAAAAAACAAATACTCTTTTGTTTTTTCTTTTAATTCTAATAAAATAATTTCTATATTTTGGAATGTGAAATTCATTTTATTTATAATCTTGTAACAAACAAGCTGTAAACGATTTTTTTTTCTTTTGTCACCAGATTTATAATGATTGTTTTACCATGAAATTTATAATGGTCAATGAGTACCAGCTTATTAATGCACTTTTGATCTTTCATTTTAATTCAAATAGATCTTTCATTTTAATTCAAATAGATATTTAGTCCACTCATTTTAAAATTTAGTCCCTTAGTTTTATAAATTTGAGGATTTTCCCTATAATCGAGTTTCATGTTTATTCTTTATTATTACATGTCATTTTTATTATCGATGAAGATCACAACTATGATCTCTTATGCATTTAATTAATGAATTTGACGTGATCTTAAAATATGAGTATTTTAGACATTTTATTTATTTATTTTGACTTTATTGTAATTTTGATTCCTCCATTTTTTTTTTTCATTTTTTGTCCCTTTAAATAAAATTTTGGTCTTTGTCCCCTTAAATAAAATTTTGGTATGATAAAGTGCCATTTTTTTTTGCGCTTATTTAAATCACACAATGTCTCAAGATTTTGTGGTGTAACAATTGTACATGAAATCTACGATTATAAATGGTGTGTGTGGCTTAAACAAATGATTTTTTTAAGTTTTGGATCAACATTCTGTTTGGGGACTAAAATTTGGGAGAAATAAAATATGAGAACTATTTTTTTATTTCAGCTAAAATAGAGAAACCAAAATTACAATTAAACTTTTAATTTTTGTAGACTTTCTTTTTAATTATATGTATTTACCACTTTATACTATTAATTTTTTAGTGTTATGAATTTCTTCACAATTTTTTTTTTTTTTGCAACTTTGAATTTATAACCACGCAGTCTACCTATTTGAGTGCATGAATTACGTTTTATTTGTAATAAAAAAAATATCAATGTGGTAATATTTATAAGATATTTTGTCCTCATCTTGGTATATAAATGTGTTGTAGTTACATTACATCACACTATATACGTTCTCAGAAAAAAAAGATTAAGTACATTATTTTTCTTACATAATTATGCACCGATAATGTTCAATCTTAAATAATAACACACTAATGTTATTTTTTATATAATTTTTTGGTTATTTATATTTTTCAAAAATTCATATTTCCTTCTTTCTTTCTTGTTTAAAATTTCTAAAGTCACAATAGTATAATAATTTAGTAAAATAATAATTTTAAAATGTTTATTATAAAAGTCCAAGTTCATAGTTCATTTGATGCCGATGATAGAAAGAGACAAAATAAGTTATAGAGTTGGATAAGGATAGCATAATGTATGATAAGATAGTGACATGATAAATATTATCTTATCATGTGTTTGATATGTACATGATAGTCAATATAATAACATTTTAGTCATGTATTTGATACATATTTCATCATAATATGATATAATATATATTATGTTTAAATAACAAAATTATGGTTGTGAATAATTATATATTAATTTTTTAAATTAATTTATTATATTTTAAATATTATAAACTAACAAAAAGAAGTAAATAAGTAATGAGATGATTTTATATTAGAATTATCCATTAACACTACTAAATAAACAATTTAAATTTTAAAAGCAAAATCACGTGTAATTAAATAATTATATTTTATTTGTTAGAATTTAAATAATGATATGATATATATTGTATGTAAATAGCAAGAATGCC
>JBBPBS010000629.1:1021812-1038763 GCA_037974835.1 Cicer judaicum | reverse complement strand
AATATTTCTATTTTATCTATTTTTAAAAAATATTAATTCGTTATATTGTAAAAAGAATACATTATTAATCAATCACAAATAGTATAAAAAAATTAAAAAAAATATTTTTTTTATTTAACAATTATGATTAATTAACCATGCTAAATATATTTTCCAAAAAGATCTCAGACTCTTAATTATAAAGTTAAAGTCTATTAAGAAAAATCTATATTAAATTAAATTCTAACTTTTTCTTGAATAAATATTTAAGACTCCTAACATAGTATACATTGGTATCTATTGTTTATTATATATTATAATAAAGTCATTCTAAATATGACTATTGCCAAGTCTCTTCCATATATTTCCTCCAAATTTTAGCCTAATATATATATATATATATATATATATATATCTTTATTCATTTTTACTTCAAATAATGATAATAATAGTAGTTTAAATTAAAATATGCAGAACCATTTAGCAATTTTTTACATGGAAAACTATTATCACGTTTAATATAAATTGATATGGTCAAATATTGCATACATTTAATAGCATGTAGGGTTGAGTCAAAAAAATAGCAGGTAGGATTGTTAAATCATTGGGGCACGTCTATTCACCAACTATACCAATTAAAATAAAAATTTATTTAATATGAATCTTAAAAAAAAATCTAAAACACTCTTATTATTTTTATTAAGACTTTATTTAATAGGAATCTCTCAAAAATATCTAAAGGTGGAACTTTACTATCTCAAATTAAAACTTAAATTAAGGGTAATTTAAAGGTGAATTTTGCAATTTTTAGTAAATTTTAATAAATTTATTAAAAATAATTAAAAGTTGTATGGTTCTCTTTTAAATCAGGTATTAATATAATTTTTAATTTGAAATTGTAAAAGATAGTGATATGTATCATTTTATACTTCAAATAAATTTGATTTTCTTAATTAAGACTAAAATGCATATGTATTCATTGTATTGCAAATTTGGAAATAATATTATCATATTTCGATTGTATGTTCTAATATTTAAAATGAAATTTAGAAAGACATAGACAAAAAAGGCTCGATTTTTATTTCTTCTTATTTCTTATTGAAGAGTAACATATGCATATATACGACATTGCATGCAGGAAATGATCCTATAATTATGATGCTAATAAATATTATACACTAATTATAGTAATGACACATAACAATTATAATAATAATAATAATAATAATAATAATAATAATAATAATAATAGATAAATGCTAATAATGATATATAAATACTATTTATATGTCTTTAATTTCATCTACTAAATCGATGGTCACACCATGTTTTTCTCTAAGTTGACTGAAGTGTGACTTAATGGCTTAGTGAGATAATCAGCAATTTGATCTGTTGTAGGGACATAAATCACAACAAACTCATTTTGTAGTACTTTGTCTCTCAAAAAATGAACACCAATTTCAATATGCTTAGAACAAACATGCAATACTAGATTAGAGGCTAGTACCTTGACACTCAAGTTATCACACCATAGTATGGGTTTCCTTGGCAGTGGGAGTTTAAGTTCAGTGTAAGTAGTGAACAAATCCATGATATCTCAGCAGCTAAAGCTTTGTAATCTAACTTTATATTTGACCTTAATACCACATTTTGCTTTCTTGAGGACCAAGAAATAAGTGTTTCACCAAGGAACACACATTAGCCAACCATGGATTTCTTGTCATCAACACTAGTGGCCCAATTAGCATGGAAAAACCATGTTATATCTAAGTTGTTGGATGGCTTAATGTGCAAGAAATGATTGATGGTGTCTTGGAGATACCTCAAGATTCTTTTTATGCCTTGCTAGTGGTCAGTGGTGGGTGAAATCATGTATTGACTGAGTTTATTTACATAAAAGGTTGTTCAAGTCTTGTGTGAGTTAAATATTGTGGCCCTCTCATGGCTTGTCTAAACATAGTTGGATCTTTCAATCTCTTCCCCTCAACTGCGAATTGCCTTCCTGTTGGACATGGTGAGGCATTGTCCATCTTGAATTTCTTCAGCAAGTCACCAATGTATTTGGATTGTCTAAAGTATATTCCACTAGCATCTCTTTGTACTTCTATGCCCATAAAGTAGTATAAAAGACCCAAATCTTTGAGAGAGAAGACATTGTTAAGTTGTTTGATGAAAGCATGAAGAAGTTTGTTGTTGCTACATGTGACTATTATGTCATAGACATATATAAGAAGGAATGTGATATGATATTTACCTTTTAAAAGGAAAAGAGAGGAGTCACACTTTGTGTTTTGAAAACCACAGTTCAACAATGCAGTTTTGAGACTAACAAACTATGCTTTTGGTGCTTACTTCAGTCCATAAATTGCTTTAAATAGTTTGCATATATGATTAGGCTTGGTAGGTCGACAAATGCTTCTAGTTGATGCATGAATAATGTTCATATGAGATATCCATTTAAGGATGCATTGTTGATATTGAGCTGTCAGACTTCCTAGTTGAGATGCATTGTAATGGAAAGAATGATCTTGATTGTGCTCGCTTTGACTATAGGGCTAAATGTTTCTTCATAGTCGATCCCAACTATTTGTTGAAACCCCTTTACAACTAGTCTATCTTTCCTCCTTTCAATGGAACCATCTTACTTGTATTTTGTCTTGAAAACCCATTTTGAATCAACTATGTTTTATTGATCTTGGTGGGACACTAGTATCCATGTTTTGTTGAAGGCTTGAAACTTCTATTGCATTGCTTCTTTCCATAAGGGTCTCGTGAGAGCTTCATTGGAATTTGTAGGTTCCATTGTGTCTATGTAGGTCTTAGTGAGTCCAATGTAAGGTAGTTTTGGTTTGTAAATGCCTCACTTGCTCCTTGTGTGTATTGCATTACCTGTATTTGTGTTCAAACTTGATTCACCCACACTTTGCGGTTGAGCTATGTTTGGTGTCTCTTCATGAGTGGTGTCGTCTTCTAATGAACCATTATCATTTCGTTCTATGACATTGTTAACATCATGAAGGTCTTCTGCATTTATCTTAGTTGGATTTTCTTCTTTAGTGATTGGTATGCTTGCTTTGTTGATGGTGTTACCTGCATTGTATAAAGGAAAAGAAGTAGATGAATTGTTAAATGTTGTTTTTAGAGGACTTCTTGTATTGAGAAACCCATTATGGAATGGAAAATGATCTTCATTAAAGACAACATGTCTTGATATGAAAATCCTTCCATGAGAGTTGAGACATTTGTACCCTTTGTGGGAGTTGCTATATCTCAAGAGAACACATATGGTTGTGTGAAATTGTAGCTTGTGTTGGGTATAAGGTTTGAGACAAGGGTAGCACGCGCAACCAAATGGTTTTAGAAGCTTATAGTCAGGTTCTATATGAAGCATGAATGAATATGGACTCTTATTTTGAGTAACTTGAGACATGAATCTCTTTATGAGATATACTATAGTAAAGAATGCTTCCTACCAATAATGTAAAGGTGTAGTACCTCAATTTTGTCCATTTTGATTAAAAATCAAAAAAAGGAAATATGTATTTTAAAAAAGGAAATAAAAATAATTACAATAAATAATTTTATTATGTATCATAAATTTACAATTTCAATCTAATTAGAGTTTTAAAACCAAATCAAATTACAAACTAAGAATAAAGCTAAAAATAAATTACAATAAAAATTAAATCAGATCAAGCCATGCTATGTTGACTTTGTTCACTGCCAAACTCTACTATGTTGATGTTGACTGCCATTGATGCACAAGCCATGCTTATTGATACATCTGTTCCTGTTTTAACTAAATAGAGAAATAAAAAGATAGCTTTTATAAATCAGCCATTGTACATATTATAGTTAACAAAGAGACAAATTTTTGTGTTTAAAAAAAGAAACTAAAGGACAAATAAATGCTCAGCAATGAACAGATCATAACAAATAATGAAGGCATCAAAGATGCAGAAAAATGCAGATGATGAGGAAAGAAATCAAAACATCAAACAAGAAATTGATAGAGAAAGACCAAGGCAGGCAAAGAAAACAACTAAATAAATAAAAAAAACTCTATAAATACATCCCTATTTTGTTTGAAAAAGAAGAGGAGATTAACACCATTGATAAAAAAAACACACAAAGAAATACGAAGAGGAAGAAATCAGAGACCAGTAACAACAAATAGAAATCGCAGGTATTTTTATTTTACAATAAATCTTTTTTCGACATCTTCATCATACAACTAACATTTTGTTTAAAAAAATGTTGTTTTTATTTTTGTAAGAATAAAGATCAATGAAAGAAACATATAAAATATGAATAAAATTTTCGAACCTGCGCTTGATGTCACTACCGTTCGTCGTTGACGTCTTTGTCACTTCCGCCACCGTCGATACCTTTATCACTTCCGCCACCGTTCACTGCCATCGCCATTGTTCGTCGTTCGTCATCGCTGCTTCTTCGTCTTTCTTCGTTTTCGTGTTGCTTATCACTGGGTTCTCATTTTTGTAGTTGCTTCCCTTAATGTGGCCACCTTCCTTGACATGAAACTAGGGTTTTTTCTAGTTTCTATTTTCACCCCGTTTTGACTTGCTTGGCCGCCTCCATAAGATAAGCTAGGGTTTTTAGTTTCTTGTTTTAACCCTGCCTGGCAGCCTCTTTTGTGTTAAGGCATTTGAGCTTGTGCAAGGAAGGTTAAACCAAACTCAACTAAGTGCATGTGTTTCCTCTCAGCTCTTCTATTTTGTTGAGAAATATATAGACACGACATTTTAAATTGTATGACAACTTCTATCGCAAGTTTTTGCATAGGTTTATATTCACCACCACCGTTAGATTGAATTGATTTTCGATCATGTTTTTGAGTTGAGTAAAGGCTTGCATAGTCTCAAACTTTTATTTTAAGGGATAAATCCAGGTGAACCTACTAAAATCATCAACAAAATGCACATAATATTTAAAACCAGAGGATGACATTATTGGTGCAGGGCCCCATACATCCGTGTGAATCAATTCAAGTGGTTCCTTAGCATGAGAAGAAGAAGAAGACTTAAAGGGTAAAATATGCATTTTGCCATATTGGCTTCACAAAACCTAAAATTATCACTATATGGTACTTTGAGAAACCATCTTTAAGTATTGGGGTTTCTTTTAGTTCCTGAGAGTTTGTACAAACCATCTTTAAGTAGTCTTTTTAGTATTACTATCCCTGTCAGCTTATCCTTCACAAAACAACAGCTAGTTTAGAAACACTTAATTGATTTTTTTTAATGTTAGATACATATAAGGCATTATGTAAATTGAGTGACTTAAATATTGAAGAACTTGTGGCCACAATTTCCAATTTATCACCACTTCCAACAACTAGTGAATTCTTACCATGGTGCTTAGTGAAGTCTTGAAACTTGTCAGTTTTTATATGTCACATGATTGCTTACACCACTATCAAAATACAAGTCATAGTCTTGGATTGAGTTCTGAGAGGATAGGAAGGCATTGTGAGATCCTTGCTTGTGATTGTCTACTAAATGATTGGATCTTGAGTACGTTTTTTCGAACCTATGAAAACAGTGTATTGCAATATGATTACTTTTGCCACAAAGTTGGCATGTTGTCTTGTATGATGTACCTCTTCATATGCCTCATCTCCAACCTCTAAAGGTGGAACCCCTCCAATTATTGTTTGAATTGAACCTGTTGCCTCAATGGTTAGACCTATTTGCAACATTTGTTGTTGCATTGAGAGTTAGGTTGGTGAGGTTATTCACTTGTTGAATTCTATTTTTCAATGTTAGAAATTGAGCTTGTAAATCCACCTAGATGAGTGTAGTTTGATGAGACAGTTTTACAACTATGGGATTATATTCTGACTCCAAACCATTTAGGGTTTGAATGATCATATCAGAAGTTGAAATTGGACTGTCTACAAGTTTGTGTTTGTCAACAAGGTTCTTCACTTTGATTAGATACTCTTCCATTGTCATTTATCATTTTCTCATGTTGTGAAATTCAGACTTGAGATAGTTTATTTGAGACATTGAGTGTGCTCCAACCAAACTTTGAGCCTCATCCCAAAGTTTTTTGAAGGTCTCACAATGCAACAGTTGTGTTGCAGTTTCAGTAGTCATCGTATTGAGCTTCCACCCAAGGAGGCGCTAATCATTGGTTTTCTATTCTTCAAAAACAAGGTTGTTGTTCTTTCTTGAGTCTGAAGAGGTAATGAACTCTCCAGAACACACTTTCGTTCCTAAGAAATATCCATCGAGTTTCCAGCCTCAGACTATGAGTAGAATCAGAGATTTCCATATAGGATAATTGTTTTTGTCTAGCTTGACAAATTAAGATGATGGTATGCCATTTTTTTTGTTTGAGTTGGCAACGAATGCCATGTTTTTAAGTATTGAATCGAAAGCTTTTCAGCTTAAACACTTTGATACCAAGACAAAAAGGCTCGTACTTTATTTCTTATTGTTACTTATGGAAGAGTAACATACATATATATACAACGTTGAATGTAGGACATGATCCTACAATTATGATAGTAATATGTGTTAATATACTAATTTTAGTAATGACACATCACTACTATAATAAAAATATGTAAATGCTATTTATATGTCTTTAAATGATATTAATTATTATTTTGTTATTTTAAATAATTTTAGTTTTTTAATTAAAAAAAATGGCAATTGTATTCATTGTATGATAAATCGATAAATAATGTACTCATATTTGTTATATAATATTTTGATTCAAAGCCAAAATTTTTAATATTTTTTAATAACAAAAATAAAATAGATATTATTTTTTACATATTTTTAACAAATAAATAAAAAATTGTTATAGGATTTTAACATCATCTTATTTTAATATTTTTTACACTATCATTGAAGTGTAAAAAAATGACAAATGTTACTAAATTTTGTTTTAAAGATACAACAAGATTCAATTAACTTTTCTTGTTGCTATTACGTTTCATTAAACTTTTTTTTTATAACATTCAATTAAAGTTTTGTGTTCCACTTTAATATTAAAGTCAATTATAGGTTATCCTTTAAATTTTGCAATCTTGCATATATGTGATTTAAAATTTAACCATACATGTTAGAAATTCATATGTCGGGTAAGAATTGGTGGTGGCCAACATCAAATTTGCACCGTAATATCATTCCAAAACATCTAAACAACCAAAAATTAAACACAAAATACAAGACAATATACAACCAAAATATTACGAAAATACCAATAAACACAACAACAATGAAATCTTAAACAATTGAGATATTAATGACATCAAACCACAAGAATGATATGGTGGCTTTGATAGTAGTTGATACCTATCTTGTCGATCGTAGTGAGATTGCGCGATCCCGAAATTGCAGTAAGCGGGACGGCTTCGCCGCGTCGCGTTAGTTCATGAAAACGCCATCAATTGGTGCGACGCTTGCGACTGCGGCTTGTACCTTAATTGCACTGAAGCATCGTGACCCGATCCAGTATACTTTCGCGATTGTGTTTTCCAACAAACACAGCTTTTTATTTTATTTTATTATGAGTATTTGAGTCTTTTATAAAACACCAAACTACTATTATTTTATTAATATACTAAACATTTGTTTCTTCCTCTCATAAAGTGTTTCTTCTTCTTTCTTAGGGCCTTTCTTATCCATCTTCCTAGAAAGCATTTCTAGATCCTCCATTTCTTTGTTTTTCGACATCTCGTTTCTTTTTTTCTTCCTCTGTATCTTTTCTTTGTTTTCGTCATCTCTTATTGTTTTTATTTTGTTCCTCTAGTTTTTCCACCCTTCTATTCTATGTTTTCCATTATTTTTGTTTTGTTTTCCACTGCTCTATTTTGTAAGAAGAATGTCATCTTCATCTGAAACACCAACAACCAACAATAAAGGCTTGTTAGAACCTACTGGTGAAAACCTTGACATGGCTTGACAGTCGAATTATTTAAAGGATATTAATGACAATAAGGTTGTTATTTGTGCTTTTTGTGGGAAGGTTATGAAAAAAGATATTACAAGAGAAAAATTGCATTATGTAGGGATAAGGGGAGATGTAGCTCCTTGTAGGAAAATGTTGGTTGATGTATTTTAGAAACACAACAAGGCTCAAGAGAACAAGCAAACAACTAATGATTTATATATGTTTGAGATTAGTATCGACGAGGAGGACGATGATGTCGTGCAAGAAATTGCAAATATTCAGGCATGAAAAAGGCCGCAACAAGTATTGCTAAGATGAATGTTAAAGACGTTATGGATGTGCTTATGCTTAAAAATTCGGAGGTTTCTCAAAAGATGACATTAGCAATGTCCAAACGTCAAACATCAATAAAATATGCTTATGTGAAATAGGCAATGAAATTAACTAATCAATGCATTGACTATTTCTTCTATAGGAATGGTATTCCTTTTAATGTTGTGAAGTCTAAAAGCTTCAAGTTGATGATAAAAGCAATTGGAAATCATCAAGCACACTTAAAGACTTCAAGTTACCATGAGATTAGAGTTATATTGCTAAAAAAGGAACTAGATCTCTCAAAGAAAATGTTACATGGACTTGTAATGGAGAGAACTTAATATGGATACTCTATCATGTCAGATGCATGGACGAATCGAAAGGCTAGGATGTTTATCAATTTCTTGGCCAACACTCTAGGTGAGGCTATGTTCGTAAGGAGTAGTGATGGTTCTGGCTTTATCTAGACTGGATTGAACATATTTGAACTTTTAGACACATTTGTTCAAGAAATTGAAATGGAAAATATTGTGCAAGTTGCTACCGACAATGGTAGCAACTATGTCTCGGCGGGTAAGAATTTTATAATTGTCATTATCCAATTTGAAATATTAATTATATCATACAAGTCATATGATGTGATTCATTAATTTTTGTGATAGGAAAATATTTAGAAGACTCCATGTGCTGCCCATGTATCCTAATTATATGTTGTCTGTCATATGATGTGATTCCTTTATTAGTATCCTAATATCTTTTGGACTCCATGTGTTGCCCATTGTGTAGATTTAATGTTAGAAGATATTGAAATTTGTCCACTGTTAAAAGGGTTATCAGAAGAGAATAACATGAGAATGATATTTGTATTAAAAAAGAAAGTGAACACAAATGCATTAAAAGATCATAAGAGAAAAATGACATATAGGATTATTATCAATGTATCATTTCGGAAGGAAGTTATATCATCTCTCAAGGCAATAGGATTGTTGGTGCATGTTTTAAGACTGGTTGATAAGGAGAAAAAGTCGGTAATGGATTACATATATAAGGCAATGGATAAAGTGGATAGTATCTTGCAACAACGTTCAATGAAAATGAGAGTAAATATTCTAAAATTTACACAATTATAGATAATAGATGGGAGTGTCAACTTCATCGTCCATTGCATGTAGCAAGACATTTCCTTAACCCCTGTCACTTCTACCATGACTCAAATGTTGGAAAATATCTAGAAGTGACCCATGGACTTTGTGCTTGCATTATGAAGCTTTCTAAAGATTATGATGATAATGATAAAACTCTAAAAAGAGATTGCTCAATATAGGAAAACGCATGACATGTTTGGTATACCTTCTGCAATTAGAATGATGTCTATTGTGTCATCTGGTAAGTTAAAGTACAATGTTTTGTTAATTTAAAATTACATACTTGTATGTAAACAGTGAGATTAATTATTAATAGCATTACGGAAACCATGTTCCACATTTGCAAGCTGTTGTAATCAAATAATTAAGTGTGACATGCATCTTGTTAGGATATGAGTGCAACTGAAGTACATTTAAGCAAATATGTAATTGTCAGTTGGTTTTCTTATATAAGATGTAGTGAATTTGGAATTAATTATTTTCTTTTAAAATTGTAATATAGATTCATTCTAAGAAGAAACGCCAACTTAAGCACCAAAGGCTATAGGACTTGGTTTTGGTGAAGTATAACCACACTCTTAAATACCACTTTGATAACAAGAACTTAACTGATCTCATTCTCTTCAACAATATTCATGAGTGTTATGATTGACTTGAAAAAGAATTTGATGAAAACGATATATTTATAGATGATTTGGTCTTGGGAGAAGATGACTTGACTTGGTAATTTGTTAGTGATGCAGCTGGGGTTAATGAAACAACAAGACTCACTACAACTATGGCTAATAAAGATGAGGAGGTGGAAGAAAAAGAGTTTGAATCAAGTGATGAAAAAGATGATGTTGATGTGGTTGAAATTACAAGTGAATTTGAGGAAGATAATTTTGTATGATTTTTATTGATTTTAGTTTGAGTCTTATCTAATAGAACTTGATTACTTTTAGAACTTAACTTTGATTATTGTTAGATCTTGATGAAAAAGATAATTTTGTATGATTTTTTTTGTGTTTTATTTTTGTAAACTTTTCAGTATTTTTGTCTATTGTATTTTATGTTTTGCTTATATACATTTTTTTTTTCACAATAACGGTCATCCCGTGGATCCCCGTTATTCCATGTTTTGGAGTTGGACTCTTTTCACATAGGTTGATACAAGCTAATATCGGTTGGTGGAGGAAATAGTCTTAAAAGTAAGATACACAAACGACGTTGATGGTGGGGGGTTGCTCACCCTAAGAAGATTTAACAATTTTGGGGTGTTATACGTGGGAAAAGGATCTTCTAAATTTATGGTTGGAAAGTCACCAGGGTTCAAAAGTTAGAAAGTGGACTAATAAGGAAGTCACATGTTTGATCTCCATCCTCAATAAAGAGTATCATGCACCCTTACATCTAAACCTGTCACCCCTCAAGACACATGTAAAGACAATTTTACTCTTTTAATCATTTATAATAAGTTTCAAAATTGATAGTCTCAAAAGTTTGAAATTTTTGAAATAAGAGTTATATTTCAAAAATTTAGAAAGTTTCCAAAGTTTCCAAATTTAAAAAGTTTTGAAAATTTCTAAATCTATAAATTTTCGAAATAAATATTACATTTCGAAAATTTAGAAAGTTTCGAATGTTTCCAAATCTAGAAATTTTCGTATTAAGGATTATATTTCAAAAAAAAATTAATGACAAAATTATATTTTTTTACGTTAATCGAAGATATGACAGATTTAAATGTAAGGGTGCAGAGTAAAATTCTTTTCAATAAAATATTAACAATATTAATCATTAATATTATTATAAAAACAAAAGTCACCTACGTATTAAAACAAAAGTCACCTACGTTTCCTCCTACATCTCTCATCCCTTCACCTTCTCTATCATCATTTTCATCCACATTTTTCGACGCACTCTCTCCTCTTTGTGCCAACAGTTATCAAAGGTGAGGAGCCAAATATAGAAAATTTAAATTCATAATGTGTGGAGGCTCTGGGTTGGCAGACTAGACATAGGTGTATGGTTGCTATATATAAAAAAGGCAGTTATGTTTAAATAAATATTAGATATGTCCTAAAATATAAAACTCTCTTCAGAGTTTTTTTTTTCTTTTATAAAACATTCAAATTATTAAGTTTATTAATTATTCTTTTATTAGTCTGTCCTGAATTATATTACATCTTTTTCAATTATCTCTCTTTAAAGATAAATTAGTAAAATTATTCAAATTGTCAATAAATTTAATATTATAATCACCTTTTTTTTCTTCGTGATTTATTCAACAATTTCTTATATAGAAACAAAGGTGTAAAAAATACCATTGGTTTAAAAAAAAATTACAGATCACAAGTTTTTTAACCACGAATTATTTTGTAATTTCTTTAAAATAATTTACAATCCTATTAAACTCTCATCAAGCAACTTATCTTTTCTAAATATACGAACAAATTCTTTAATATGATAATTTATTCACACTTATAAAAAAACAATATCTTTTAAGTACTTAATTTAATTAATTAATTAATGATAATGTCCAAAATAAAATAAGGAATCCCTCTAATATGGACCCTAAAAGAATGGTCCAAAAGTGAACCCTTACAAAATAATAGATGCCGTAGTTTACGTGTAGTAGTGGTAGGTTTTATAAAATAAAGACAAGCAGTTGTGTGACTGACAAGAGTTGATGGTTGGACCAGGTCCAAGTTAGGGTGACCCGAAAATAAATACTTCTAACAAAACATTTCTCCATACAACTCTTGACCGAAAATTAGCTTTTACATCAAAAATATCAATAAACTACCAAACTTTAACTTTACTTTTAAAGCTTTTATCTTTAACTTTAGTTTTAAATAACTTATATACCTAAAAAGGGCTAGGCCAAATGCAACCTCAAGTCCGTATGAGTCGTACAGTATAACACAATGAAATACAGTAGTTTGGTGGAGTATCGGATGATCGGTTTTGAATTATGTAAAACCGGATCAATAAAGGCATTATTGATTAGTTTGTTTCGGTTAAGAGCCGAAAATGAAAAGGAAAAGAAAACCAAACTAATTTTATAGGTTTGGAATAGATCTGTGTCTTAAACCCCTAGTTTGACCCTTTTTATCCTTAAAACAGTTCGCACACTATCAAATATTCGTAATTGGACTAGAAAAGCTGTTCAAAGTAACATTGCACAGAAGCAGAAATAAATTTAATAATGCATAATTGTTGAATTTTATTTGTAAGTGTTGTTTGTATAGCAAGCAACACCGACCCAAAGAATAGAACCCACTACCTTGGTCTATGCAGACAAACTAAAAACAGAGAGGTTAGATTATGAAATGGAAGAAAAATTTAGCAGCATATGATCTACTTTGTTAAATTACTTTTTCATCTATATATTTTAGAAAATAAATAAGACAGTGGAACAGTTTCCTATCAACCGTACATCCCATAAACCAATCAAATAATCAAATTAGAAGAATACAACCTCAGCATGTAAGCGTGTGTCATCTTTATGCACGAGTCGTTGAGGGTCTAAAACAATCAATTTTGCAAAATCCAACTGATCTCACCATCTCCCCAATACTGCAGACACAATACATAAAAATAGTCAGAAACAACAGTAGGGCAAATAACGTTAGCACATTTGGACGTTTCTGGTAACTAACCGGTCAATGCTATTTCTAGCTTTCTCGGGAATGTCTCCTCCATTATTTGATTTCTCGGAGCGATCTACACTCTTTCTTGATTTATCTTTCTTATCCACGCCAGCTCTTGATTTTTCTTTATGCTCCATGCTTGTTCTAGGCTTTTCTTTGAATTCAATACTCCTTCTAGAATTCTCCCTTAAATCCATGCTGGGTCTAGGTTTCTCTCGAAAATCTTTGCTGTTTCGAGGTTTGTCCAGTTGATCAGGAGCAGGTCCAGGTTCAGTTCTTGGATGCGAGGACTTCTCGATAGCTGCAATAAATTTCTTTAGGTGCTTTATATATTGAGGGTAAAGCTCTAGGTCACAATGATTTCCTCCTTTAACCCATAAGGGTTCATACTTTTGTTTACAATGTTCCCAAAGTTGTTTCCCATGGGAGCAATCTACTACATCATCAGCTGTTCCCTAAAAGATACACATCAATACAAAGAACAATCTTACTAAATAGACATGCCTGAAAGTTGAAAAGTATACATTGATTGCTTTATGCCAGTATTAGTTTAGGCGATTAACAAAATAATTGACCAATGAAAAAGTATTCCAACCCATGAAAATGTTCCCAAATATCTAATTTAACTAGAACATTGAATAGTGATGTCAATCATGAACATCTCCATTTAAACATCCAATATGCATGATAACTATGTTGATCTACTTTCCCTCTTCTTTTAGTTAGTACACATAACATAGAAAAGCATAAGCTATATAATTTGTATTTCGAGTAATATGTTTTTCTGTTGATGAAAAAAATCATTGGACCTAAAAGCTTGTATGCAAACTTATATTAATGTGATGGCCAATTCAAAATATTAAAAAAAATCACGAGTTGATAAACCTTTGCAATTCCTTATTGCATATCACAATCATAATGTTTAAGTGACTGACAGTATCGCCAATGATGTATTGAAGTAAGGAATGAAAACATATTGTTGTAAGCATGTATGTATGTTAGTCAGCCACCATAAACTATCATGTATGTTAGTCACCCAACATAAGCTTAGATGGAAATCTACAATAACAATAGTCAAGAATTTCTCAGCAACTGAGAGAAAGATTTTGTAATTACAAATCCAAATAATGCAACCTATTAATACAGCTACATAAAGTTCAATGGGATTATTGTCAAGAGTGATGAAGGTATGTATAGAAAGCAAAAAGGACAAATGCTATAAATTATAATACTTAATCCATTGCATAAGTACTCCAAATTATTAGCCCCTTCTATACAGCAGAACATTTAGTTTGATATTATATATTTGTTGGAAATAAATATACTCACATGAATTACAAGAACAGGACAATTGACCAAGGGAATTTTATCAATGTTCTGCATAAAAAAAAGTAAGCAAAAATCATTAGAACTAAGTACTATGACAAAAAAATACATATCCAAATTGAACATTTAAGTTCACCAGTTTAGAACTGATAGAGATAAAACCTTATAAATGTCAAACCAGTAAGTCCGCTTCACCGGATACATGACTCGAAGGCCAGATAAGATAGGACTATGGAGAATGACAGCTCTAAGGTTGGGTAAACGAGAAGCCAAATCAGTAGTCGGACCACTGCCAACAGATTGTCCATACAGAATAATATCTTCTTCTTTGGTCCCATACATTTCTACCAAACATTTATAAGCAGCTTCTATATCTGCATAAGTGTTCTGCTCACTAGGCTGTCCAAAAAATTACACACTGTTATCAACTGAAACTCCCATTCAAATAAATATCCAAGTATTTTCATCATGATCTAGATATCTTTCTTTTTTTGGATCATGAATTTTATTTTCTACATTTAAAATGAGGGTAAAATATTTCCTCAAGGTTAACAATGAATTTAAAAAAAAAAGAGAGGATAATAAAAATATCCATAAAAATGAGTAAAACAAATAAAATATTCATTTAAAAAGAAGCTAATAAAATAAAATAGATATGTCTAGTCATATCTAACTGTGTTGTCAAAAATTGTAACATTACATCTTTTAAGATGTCTATAACAAAAGGGTGAAATATAATTGAACATTCATGTAACATCTATCTACACTTTGTGTATAATTAACAATTAAAACTTTATATTTCAATTTTATTTCTTATCTTCAAAAAAATAAAAAAGGAAACAGTTTAATCCAACATAATAGGTAAGGTTCTAAATTACGGGTTTTGAAAGTCTCTATAAACTATAATTATATCACAACTTCAATTCCAAGTGGATCGATCACATTTGTCAGCATTTCACTACAATGCAGCCAATCCACTTGTAATTGCAGTTGTGGCACAATTATAGGGACTTTCAAAACCTTCATATTACAGCAAAGTTTGCAATTGCGGACAGTAATTAAGAAGAAAAAAAACAAGGCACCTAAAGTAACAGCAATTAAAAATAATTTCATCCAAACATACAAAAAGGGCATTACATAAATTCCAATCCAATAATAGTAACATTTTTTTCCAATTAAATTAAATCACAATTCACAACAACCTAAACCTCAAAATTTAAATATAACTTCAAAACGTCCAAATTAAATAGGTAGCTTGCTTACCTTCCCAGATGACTGGCCATACCCAGAATAGTCATAACTACAAAAAAAAAAAAAAAAAAAAAAAAAAAAAAAAAAAATTCAAAAATTAGAAAACCAATCAGAAATTGACCTAATAATAATAATAATTGAGTAATAATAATCATAATAATACAAAAGGCATAGGCACATGACATGACATAACAACTAACATAATAATAGTAATTACAATTGGTGTGAACAATGTCGACACATAAGCACGTGAAGATCACGTGACGAAAAACACCTACCACAAAAGGTTAACTCGGAGATGAACACTGAGTTCACTGAACAACTCGTACATCTGACCTAGATCAGCAGCGTTTCCATGAGAATAAAGAAGTGTTAGAGAAGCCGAAGTGTTTCTTATATACAACGCAACTATGTTATTCCCTCTCTTCGTACAAAGCTTCAAAACGTCGACGTTTTCCCTAGTATCAACTCCAGTTATCTTATTCTTTCCCGTAGCTTCATCAACTCCGATTCCGTAAGAAGCAGGATTCGGCGGAAAGAAAGCGAACTTCGCCGCCATTGATGACGTCACAGCTCCCATGAGTAGAAATTGAATTGAATGAAGAAAAAAGGTTAGGGTTTGTTTGGAGGAATGTTAATGATTTTTGATTATTTGGATTTGATTTGGATTTGGAAAGTGAGAGAGAAGAGAAAAGAGAAGAGAGAGATAAGTGGCGAGGAAAAAGGAAAAGGGAAAAGGAGCACGTGCGAGTGGTGTGAGTGTGCGTGTGTGAAAGTGAAAGTGAAGGTGAAGGGACGTTTTAATTGGGTGGGGTCAGTTTGTTATTGGTTATTAATTGACACGTGTCTATTTCGGGTTTATGTTAGTTTCGTAGTTTTCGGAGTGTGTCTATTGTCGTCACTATTTGATCTTTGTTTCTTTGCCTCTATCCCATCATTCAAATCGACTCTCCATTGCCAGCTGATTGATACTTTGGTGGCTAGTTAATGCTTGCTTTGAAATAAATCAATAATAGAAAGGCCTAATATATTTGAGAAATTAGCACATTTTGTTATTATTAGTTTAAATTATTAATAATTTAATGATATGTTATTATTAATGAGTTTACTATATTTTATATTAAATAGTATTAAATTCTTAACTTTTATTTTCATACTTATTTAGAAATAACATTTTTTTTGTTATGATTCTAATTATAGAAATAATTTTTTTAATTATTAAAGTTAAAATTAAAAAATAAATATATTAAAACTTTTAATTTAGTCAATTTTAATAGCTAATTAAATAATGTTTATATAAATAAATTAGAGAAATTTATTGCTAAATTTTTTTATAGAATGCATACACTTTTTTTTTTTTAACTAAAATAAAAC
>JBBPBS010000629.1:1004958-1021379 GCA_037974835.1 Cicer judaicum | reverse complement strand
CAATATATTCATACTTAAAAAAATATTATATTTCATACCTGTATTAGTATTTTGTACCGATACTTATACATCGTATATCTAACTTTCAAAAATAACATAAGTTACCAATTTTACTCATTCTTGTTTAGAAAAAGATTACAAAAATTTAAGATTAAAACAATTATATTATTATATATTCAAAAATTTGAACAATTATTCAACAATTAATCTTCCATGGGATTTTAATTATTCAAATATTAAAACTATACTCAAAATATATTGGTGGGTGTTCTTTTTCTCTTAGTCTTCTATATTATCTAGTATGATCTAGTAATAAAATACTAATAATTTAACAATTCCTATAATATTTTTAAAAAGAATATGATCATTGCAAAAAAAAAATATAGTATTCTCCCCACAAAATATTTGGTGTAGTCTCCTAAGCAATTTCACTAGTTAATTTACAATCAATGAACATGAAATCAACAATTATTTAACTAATCTAATTTGACGAATATTTTTTGCCGTATAAGGATGTGTTTAATTAAGAAGATAATTGTACAGAATTAACAACATAATTGATTAACTTCATCATAAGAATTCGTTTTATGGATCTTTTAATTTCTTGATTTGTAATGTACATTTTTCATGTTTTACTATTTTTTCTTTACTAACAAACACAATATATTATAATTGAATATTATATTATAAATAAATGTGATCTTTATCTATAATAATTTGGAAATGAGATTCTAGCATTTGTCTTTGATTTTTACTCAAGCTATAATGCATTCAGGTTCAATGTTCCTAAAACATTCCAAAATTTATATTAAATCATTTTATTGATAAAATTTTAAATAATTAATTTAGTATTAAAATTATTTTATAATATATATTGATAAATTTTATGATTAATTTATGTTATATGAGTGTTTTCTAGATGTGTTAGTTTTATACATATTTGATTAAATGAATAATATAAGTAATAAATATTCGATTTTATATATTTTTTAAAAAATAATAGTATTTTAATATAATATTTTAGAGGATAAGATTTTAAATAATTTTACGTGTATATGTGATCCGTTTCACACACGGGTCAAATACAAGTAATAAAACATAGGTAGAGGTAATAAATTGAGTCATTTCGTAAGGACATCTAATATAATAATATTATCCAAATTAAAAGTCGAAATTAGAAAGGGGGCTTTCGAAATAAGAAATGAGAGTTTTCATATTTTGTTCAAACAAATTAGAAAAACGATTAATCCACTGGTTTGAGAGTTTCTGACCTATCATAGATTCTATCAATGAATTTAATTTTTAAATTGTGACTCTATTCCTATTTGACTATAGAACTGATCAAACAAGCGTAATCAATATATTACCGTTAACGATCAAATATCACAAAACTATAATTTAATAAATATAGAAACCTCATTATTTCAAATTAATTTAATCAATCATATGGAAATTTGAATTAAGCAATAAAAGTCTGGACTTGTAAAACAAACAACTAAATACTTAAAATTATTACAAAATTTTAGATAATGAAATTTGCAGTTTTGGCCCAATAAAGTTCGGTATTGGACTTTTATTCTAACTCAAAAGTTGTGACTCTGATTTATAGCTTTTCAACGTCTTCTCACGTGCGTCAATTCGATATCCAAAGCTCAAGTTATAGCCTTCAGAGTAAGCAAGGGTCAATATGCAAATAATAAAATTAAAATTCAGTTTCGACCCAAAGTTTAAAAACAAGCTAAAAAGTTAATATAAACTATAGAGAGCTTTTAAAATGCAACAATAACAAACTAGAAACATGTGTCCAAATACTTTGATCAATATGCATGAAGGTAATTGATGTAATATTTTTATACGTGTTTGACTGATGTTAAGTATGCACATAGTTATATTTTAATTATTTCTAACTATTTCCTATTTTTAGTTATTTATTTTGTAAATAATTATCTCAAGATATTAGTAATAATGTGATTAATGTCCTTTATTTTTATATACTTCCTATGAAATATTGATTGTATACGTATTTATTGTTATTTAATAATTAATATAAATTATTGGTGTTATATTTATTTATATTATCGTTTTGACTATTCATTAAAGATAGTAGTATTTTTACATGATTATTTGAAAAATATTATAGTAATAATTATAGTTATTATTTTGAATATAAAAGTTTTGGTTATTAATATATTTTAAAAGATTGATTATTTTAATTACTTTATTGTATAAAATATTAATTTTGAAATATTAGTAATGTTTTACTAATGAAATTATGTTTAAAAAAGTATTAAAAAAATTAGTTTTGATAATTGTTGATTTTTTTTAAAAAGAATAAAATGAGTAAAATGTGATTTATGGGTTAGGCTCATAATCGAGAGTAAAATATAATTAAATAATAATAAATAAATAAATAAATTAGAAATAAGAAGAAAGAAATGTATGACTCTATGAGAAAGAGAGAGGAGCAGGACACACAGGCAACCGTAGTGGCACCTTGAGAGAAAAGGATGAAATTTGATACCGATGATCGATCACTATTGAATTTTTTCCTCCGTTTTTATCCAAATTTCAGTACATTGTTTAATTCATTTAGTTAGTCAATTAAACACATTTTTTCATATATTTATCCTTTCTAATTTTTTCCCTAAAATATTCGACTTCTCTGTTTATGTAATTCATTATTTTGCATTGTTTTTACTCACTGTAAGTGATTTGATTGAAACCAATGTAAATACAATCATGTAAAAAGTGACTATATTCGTGAATTGGTTTTCTGATTTAAGGTAAGTTGCATTTACTCAATTTTTAAATTGAGTTTTTATAGTGTGTTCTCATATTTTGTCTTTATCTTTTCATCCATAAAGTATTGAATTGGATCGATTTAATACGAGGAATTAAATAAATGGAGGTTTTTCTCTGGTGGACTCAGATTAGCATGTGAAAGAGTTGAAATAAGGTAAGAAGTGAGAGAACTTTTGAACTCATGAGTATATTTTAATATTAGATTAATGAAAAAACCGTATTTTCCAATGATTCATTCAATGCTCGCTACGTACACGGTAGTCCTTTGAAGGATAAATTCATTAATATGCAAATATGGAAATTGTGAGATTAAAATATAAAATAGAAACATTTATAAGGTATTGATTGATTTTAATTTCATTGAATGTGTAATATTTGATATTATTGTGATATTGACTGTCAAATAAATTTTGTGTATATGTTGGATTAGATGAATTTATGTGATGTGATAATAAAATATAGATGTATAATATAGTATGATGTAAGTATATGTAATATGAGGATAAAAGATGGATGCCTTGTATGATATAAGTTTATATGATTTCATAATAAAATATGGATGTATTGTATGATATAAGTTTATGTGATGATGATGTATGATTGATGATAGTGTTGTTATAAATTTGTGATGAAGATATTAAAGTAACTTTATAGTTGATGAAACAATGGTGATTCCAATTTGTGCTTGAGATGATGCTTATAATGGAGTATTCTAGGTCAACGAGGAGAGAAACTAGATGTTAGGGGTCCTATAAATGGAGATTATATGGTCCTATATATATATTTGATTTTTTTTTTTGCGATGAAAATATTTAAAGATATAAATTTTTAAAAGATAAATAAATATAAGATGAAATAAAAATAAAAATAAAAAGAAGAGTGTGATAGATTGTGAAAGTGATTTTATTGATTTTTGACATTACAAACCAAACACTTTATGATAAATATTTTACAGTGGAAAATATATTGAATAAAATTAAATTAATATGACAAAATTATAATTTAGTTGATTAGATAATAATTAGTACTATATTTACTAGATATAGTATATATAGATATAGAATTTTTTTATTTAATTTTTATAATCTACTAATTGTTGGAACCAAGTTGGTTTTAGACTTAGAGTTTTGATGTTAACAAAAGTATTTTATGAGAACAATATATTTGACTTCAAAGAATATGAAAGAAGATTCATATTTTTGAAAAAAATTTAATATAAGATTTGATTCATATTTATAATTGAAGAAATTTTTTGATCAAATTGAAAAGAAGATATGGTCAAGATTTGAAGAAGATTTTATCAAGTTTTATCTACAACAAAATATGAATAGGATCAATCTAACGAATTTACAAATGCAGTCTGAACATCAATCTAAACAAAATAGGAACATAATCAATTTGAAAAATTTACAAACTCAATATCAACAAGAAACAAGTCAAAATTAAACAAGAACTAAATTGGAACTCAACAATAAATAAATACTCGTGGCTGAAGAAGAAGAGGAAGAACATCAAAAATCATAAAAGAGTAGAAGAACTCATAAGCTCAAAATTTAAAATTTATCTTATTGTTCAAAGAGAGAAACACTTGTTCAAGTTAGAAATATTTTCTGAGTGTTATTTTCTTAGAGTGTGAGAGTTATTGTTAATATCAGCTTTGTTAGAAGCAAGCAATTAAAGTTTCAATCTTTTGTATTCAACTCAATAGTGGTTTAGTTCTTTATTCAATCTGGGGTTGTCAGGTTCTTTGGAGAAAACTTGAATTTTAGGGTTAAGGTGGTTAGTTCCTCAAAAGTCTGAGGTTGTGAGGCTGTTGAAGTAAACTGGCTTGGAGGGTCAGGTGCTTTGTAATTCAAAGAATTTGAATTAGTAGATTAAAGTCTTCTAAATGAAGGGGCTGAATGTAGCCAAGTTAGTGGTGAATTAGGATAAATCTATGTATCAAAGTATTTATGATTTAATTGTTTGCTACCTCTGAATCTGGTTGCTTTTTATCTAAGTAATTCATAAAAACGAACAACCTTCACTAAATTAGCAAAAAATTAATAATTTTGATAAACATAATTCAACCACTCTTCTCGTGTTTGCACCTTCACCAACCTCATAAATTTATTCTATATTCTTTTAATATAAAAATTTAAAATTTATTGTATGTGGTGTAAATATAATTGTGGAATTTATATATAAATATAATATAGTGACATAAATATTTTTTTAACTAGTCAAATGGAAATAAATTAACAAAACTATTCACCGCAGATGATGTGCCATGAATATTTGTTATATAAACATATAAACACAAAATACACGAATGAACTTTTTATAACACAACAATTAAACGAGAATAAATATTTTATAACATTGAAATTACTTTTAACATGCGAGAATTAAAATATTATTGTAACAGCACTCTCATTACCTTATAAATAGTTATAAGATTTGAGTATTACTTAGAATTTCTAGAATTTTAGTAATTGTGAATTGTGAATGTTGTGGTCTTAGTAATATTTATTTAGAATCAAGGATAAAATAAGAAAGTAATAGTATTAACAAGTTCAAGTGACAAAGAGAAAGAATGCCACATTTACTTCTCTCATTTTCTTCTTCCCTCACGGGTATACACTCTCAAAACATAAAGTCCAAAGACTAAAGAAACTAAGAGCTGCTAGAATAGACATCAACTTCCAATCAGCTCTAATCAAAGAGAATCATTCATAGAAAATTCTGAGTCCTGTTACATTAACTTATTTTAGCATGAAAGTAATGAAAATTTATTCACTGAAATCCCTTAATTCTTGTCAGAAATCATTTTGGGGATTTTACGGGTTAGAAGAACATAGACGTTTGAGAGAAATGAAATTTTTAGCATATAGGTATTTTGAAACTCCACCCACCGATTTTAAATTTTCATGCACATTTTTTGTTTGCTTATTGCTTGTTTGTTGTAACACCCCGATTTTTAACAGCGCAGTGTATTCTCGGCAGACATCTGCATAAAAGCACTGCCCCAAGAATCTCTACTTTCCCTTCATCACATCAAAATGTGGAACATGGACCCATTAAAAGAAAAAGTCATTAGACAGTTTAAGCATAGATACAATCTTCCAAAATGAAATAAATACAATCTCAAGGGAAAGACATCTAGTCCTTATACAATCACCTAATCAGATCATGCTACAAAACTACACCAGCCTGGTGATCTCCAAGCGCCCCGCAAGATCCTTCTGACACAGCTTTGGTCAAGTATGACTAACTACTTTCCCATCTCCAGGGTACTAACCGGTAGGATGATCCTGATTCTTATCTGAGGGCAAAACCTAGATTTCCACAATAATTGTAAAGGTCACCAACCGAAATTAACAAACATCACATAACAAAATTCTTATATTTTCAAATGCTCAAAAGAACCTTTCCTCTTATCATACTCCTCGAAAGGGTTTTCATATGTCCTAAAATGCATAAACAATGTTGAAAAATGAAGTTTTGACAAACTGCATTGTCGTAGCCGAATACAATTGAGAAAAGACAGATTTTCAATTCTAAAATGGCTCTTGAATCAATCAACACTTCAAACATTAATATTATCAATTATGAATACATAATTAACACCAAATTAATCTCCACAAATTCACACCTCAATCACACATAGAATATTCATTAAATCAATTATGAACACATAAATACATCAAAACTTAATCAACCCAACTTCACACCTCAAAGCAATTACGATAAATTACAACAACAACCGAATATGTATATACGATCATCAAAGTATAACAAACATGACTCGCGTGCCAAGCATCCTAATGCAATGTGTATATGCCAAAATGCATCATTCCGGAATTCCAAACTAAAACCCTCCTCGAGGGGCGTAAATCTTAATTGGACAGCCTCTCACAGACCAATACTAATTACCGAGGTGCAGTCTCTCACGGATCAGCACGATTTACTAGCGTGCAATCTCTCACAGACCAGCACGACATACAAGAGTGCAGTCGCTCATAAACCAACACAATTTTCTAGAGTGCAATCGCTCACAGATCAGCACATTCTAGAGTGCAATCTCTCACAAATCAGCACGACGCGACAATCCCCGCAAGGATAAGATGAACCAACAATTCACATGGCATCATCCCGTGGCCCATCACGGTCACCACTATCACCATGGCCCCATCGCGGTCACCATGTACTATGAAATGCATGAGTATACTCTGACTCTTTTCACCACAATCATTAAGTAAATGCAGCTATTAAAAGATTCCCCATTTTTAATACTCATTTAACACTAATGATTTTTCAGACACAACACAGAGCATACTGAAACATATTTATTCACACCAATTAAAATTTCCACAGCCACACATAAATCACATCTCCAAATTCCATTCACACCTAAATTGAATTAAATTCATTTTTCACCAAGTCACACATAAATTTCATCTCAAAAATTCATAATATTAATTATGAACACATCAATTTCACTTAACATAAATTACCAAAATTTCCAAACATTAATCATCATATTCAATCTCTAAAATTTTCAACCATAAATCACCACAACAACATTAATATATCAGAGTTCTCCCCACCGCTAACTCGGTACCAACGGTCTCGATTCCTTTTCGAGACTCAAGGAGCTAACTACATAAACATGAATATTAATAACAACTTGTTCACAATAAAACTAATCCAAACACAACAAAATTTCCAAAATTAAATCTTTCTCACACACCAAAGTTTTAAAACCAAATAATCTATATTATTTACTTAAAACTAAATAAAACAAATATCGTCAAAATTTCCCATACACACACTCGACTATTAAATCACCGAAATTTTTGAGTTAATAAAATACTCTAAACTTTTTTTCTTTTTAAACTCAATCAAAGAGTAATTAAAAGAGTAACATTTTGAACTCTAACCATTTTTAATTTCAATCTATCTTTTTGCTCAAACTCTTTAACTTAGTTAAAATTTGAACTTTTTCACAACTTTAACAACGCTAATTTTTTTATAAAATTTCAATTTCAGTTCAAACTCATTTATTTGAAAATAACTCATTACGTAACTCAAACTCATCAAATTTAATTATCGTCAATTCACACCGACAACAATCAATTCAATTCCATAGCACACATATAACACCTCAATTAAATTTCAACAATTCAAACATAACTCACCCAATTTCAAAACTCCACATTTTACACATAAACCACCAAATTTCATCAATTCATTTTCTACAAAATCCACAAATAAATCAGATCTCAAAAGTTCATAATAATAATTATGAACATATAAATCACACTGAACTTGAATCACCACAAACCACACCTCCAATTTAAATTCCACTAAATTACACATAATCACATTAAATTAATTTTTCACAAAGTCACGCCTCAAATACATCAAATTTCTTTTCAACAAAATCACAAATAATATCCTAAATGCAAACTAAAAGTTTGGAAGGAGCCCTTACCTCCGTTGTAGCTTTAACAACCGATTACGGCACCGCGATTAATTCCGGTAAAATTTAAGTTCATGACGTCGCGTCGAAAACTAGCTCACTAGCACCACAGCATGGTAATGAGCAACTTTCTCTTCGGTCACTTCTCGAATAGAAGCTCAGAAGTCGAAGAAAAATGGAGATTTGTATTTGAGTTTTTTTATAAAAAAAACCAAAACTTTGGCAACAGAGGAAGAAGATGAATGGCATGGAAAAGAAGGAAAATGTTTTCTCTCTCTGTTTTCCGTTTCCAATACACACACATATATGTGTATGTATATATATATATATACCATCATATCACTTCTCAAATTACTTTTTTTTTTTTAAAAAAATATCTACTCTCACTGCAACTCAATCGACAGATGAATTTTTCTGAAAATACTGCATCTCAGAAAATTTTTCTTTGACAAAAGATTCGCCGTAATTAAATAAAATTATTCATCGACGAATAATTTTAATCGGGTCTCTAAAAAGATATTTTTGGCATTTAACTCACAAAATGCCATACAATTGGCTAAAAAGCCTCAGAAATTCAGCACAAAATTTCCTAAAATACATAAATTAGAATTTAAAATTAAGGGTCTTACATTTGTCGTGTTAGTTATTTAGAAAATCTCATAATTTTGAGAAAAAAACTGTAATTGGAAGTGCAAATACCATTATTGAAGGTAAATGCATGCGCCTTGAATGTTTTCCTCACTGCCTATGCAATTTTACCTCTGAGTGTCATTTTATAACTTGAACTTTTGCCTTTGGTAAATTTCGCTTTTTTTTTACCCCTTTTGAATTCACCTTACTTTTTCCTCTGATAATCTATTCTTATGCACCTGTTGCTGTTTTCTAAGTGTTTTGCCTCTGATGGTTGTATCTCTTTATGCCTTTGATTTTTGTTCTTTAAATTCTAAGTATTTTGCCTATAGTGAAATGCTCATAAACATAACATCTTCTAATTATGTTTGCCTTTGATCCACGTATCCTCGGGTCAAATTGCCTATAATCTTAGTCCCCCTGATTAAGCTTCCTCTTATATTCCTCTAGATGCTTATCCTCTAGTTCTTCCTCTGGTCCATGTTCTTCTGACCATGTTGCCTTTGGTCCATGTATCATCTAACAACGTTGTCTCTGGTCCATGCATCCTCTAACCATAATGCCTCTAGTGCATGCATTCTTTGACCACGCTGGCTTTGGTCCATGCATCCTCTAACCATGTTGCCTTTGGTCTATACATCCTCTGACCATGCTGTCTCTGGTCCATGCTACCATTGGTCAAAGTTTGCCTCTAGTCATGTTGTCTTTGATCCATGTGGCCCTGGTGATGTTGCCTCTGAGCTATGTACTCCACAATGAGTAGCCTCTAGTTTAGAGTTCTTCCACTTCCTAAGTTGTCTCTGGTTTCAGCTTTGAATTAGGGACTTAGGAAACAAATTTTCACTGGTTTAATATATTTTTAAGTTGCTTATAATTATTGTGAATGAAATATGCATTGCTTACACGACATGATAAAGACATTGCATACAAAACATCTCAAGTTCAATACATTCTCATTAATCAAATCATGCATGGCCTTATATCACAGTGGAGAAGTTCAGGTTGTTCTAGCCATGGTTCAAAAGGTAAAGAAGAACAATCATGACTTTGATTGGAGTTTGGTCAGACCACCTTTACTACTCAAGACTCAATTATCATGGTGACCCACTTTGAGATAATTGAACGACTTTTCTTTGTTTACAAAGAATTGATTTTTGAGGTCATGTATAGTTTTTTTTTCTTCAGGAGAACGATTTCAATTAAACTTTATAAAAAGAAATTGAAGTTGAGAGTTTCAACTTGAGATGCATCAGAATTTTATGTTTTTATCCAGATTTATAGAAGAAATATTTTCAAACCTTGCATCTCTTTATTTTTAGAAGTCATTGAGATATTTTTATCTCACCCCTTTATTTTTATATTAACAGTTGGAGAAAACCAAGATATGGATTAAGTACCAGAAGATTAATCCAGACTTATCAATTTTGAAATTCTGATGTTTTGAATTATAAGATATATATATAATGAACAAAATTTAAAGACTTAAATTAGTTCAAATTGTAATATTAATTTATGAATCTTTCAAAATAAGTTGTAAACTATATTTAGAATGTAGTTTTCATTGCGTTTTTAAATTCTAATTATTATTTCATTATACTTTCTTATATTTTTATGAAGGTGTATGGATCTGATCGTCAAGTTCTATATAATTAGTATTGGATCTTATAATTACAACATATAAATTATATTTAATACACATGAATGAACAAAAAAAATTACACATATTACCCATGAATAAATAGTTATGAACGAGGGATCAAAGCTTTCGATTTTTAAAATAAGAGAATCAATTTTGTAAATTAGTAAAAATTGAGAGAAAATAAAAGCGCAATTAAGCCAAAATTATATTAACATCTTAACGACACAAATTACATAATATTTTCCTTATATTTTTGTAATGAATATATTTAAAATAATAATAACATAAATATAATAATTATTCTTAGAAATTACACTTGTTTTTTGCATGGGTCACTTACACTAATTTTATAATATATATTAGAGAAAATTAATACATCATCTTACTCATTGATGATATTATGACTAATGAAATAAACTATGCTTGACGTAGTAAAAAAAAACGAGCATACAAATATACAATTGAATAAGAAGGGACATCAATAAATATCATGAAAAATTATTTTGTGAATGTGCTTATTTTTTTATGATTAAGGAGAGTAATTTATTTTAACATAATTTCTTAATAAGTATAAAGTATGTTAATTTTTTATGGGATTATAAATTGAAGGGTTCCGATATAATTATTTTCTTAGCTAATAAATTAATGACTGTTTTTGTGATAAAAAAACCATTTGTACTTTAACAAAAATCATTTCATAGAAAAAAGACACCATTTCATTGTATATAAGAAAGCATTACACCAATTTCCTATATATTTTATTAAAAATATTCAACATTCACTATTATTAATAATAAAAAATTAGTTTTTGACAAATAATATTTAATTATTATAATTTTTAAATCATATCAAATAGTTTTTATTAAATATACAAGAATTCATAAAAAAATTCCAAAGATTTTTTTCAAAGAAACCAAAAATGAATATATTAAAATTTCTCCAGTGCTTATAATGAATACTAGAGGCATGTTCTGAATTTGTGAACCCACAAGTGAGCTTCAGATTAGTCCTCCTTACCAAAATGCATTTTGGAACAAAAATTGAGTTTGATATTGTTTCTCAAATCAACCAAATAATTTATCTTCTGGGTTCAATCTGAAATCCAAAAGTACATATTTATTGTTGTCCAAGCAAACTAGCTAGAAACCCATTTGAATTGGTGCGAGCAAAGAGGGTGTTTCTTGCTAGTTGTGGTGGCTTAATTCACTAGCTACATGTGGAATGAATCTAAAATTACAATTACTCTAATAGGTGTGTAGATGACCTTGCTAACATAAGATGCAATAAAAATGTTTTGGTTTGGTTTTTAATGAGCTATGTCCATCTCCATAAGTCACAAGGAACGTGAGCTCCATATAACTTTTGAAGTAAATTGCCAATGAATGTCAGATTCAATTTTCTTCTTTGGCATGTTTAGTGTTTTGATTAGGTGTTGACAAATGGTAAACTCCAAATGATCTTGGCATGACGTGTGACCAATTCATTAAGCACTATTCATTTGTTGTTAGACGATGAGTACCATATAATCTACTATTTTGTTACATACCCACTTTATACTACTCATGCCGTTTAGACGATGAGTACCAAATAAATCTTTTTTTTTTTTCTTTCTAAATTACTGTTTAATGATAAATTGTTCTATTATATTTATTATCATCTAAACACTAAAGATTACATTGTTCTTGAATCAAACATGTTTTTACATAAGAAATTGAAACGCCTACTAGAAGTTAATGACCATAACTACAATGATTTAGAAAGAAAAAAAAAGTTGTAGCAATAACACATTTTAAAAAATTTATGTAAAACTATTTTGTACTAAAAATTAGATAGTCATTTTGTCTATGAAATGGAGATCAATCCAACTAACAATCTAATAGATTTTTGAATCAACCGATTGAACCAACCAAGTTGAGCGAACATTAAACCATCAAGGCTATTTTACAACGTTTTGAATGCATTTTAGAACTTAAAGTCAATTTTCATTAGAAACTCTTGGTTAGAGTAAATGCCAACTAGTCTTGGATATACGAGGTATCATTTGTTTTGAATCGCAAGGTTAGTCAGATTTCATTTTAATATTTGGGGTCACCTATTGGTGGAAATTTAAGGAAATTATCATTCTTACTTGGTTTTGTGGAAAAGGTCTGAAATAGATTATCCAGCTAGAAGAGATGTAATTTGTGTATGAGTGACCGCTTTGTGCTCCTCAAAGTTATCTTAATTGCAATACCGATTTATTTTCTCTTCTTTTATAAGGTTCCGTTAGGTACCATTTCTTGTTTAGAATCTCTTTTTAAATAAATTTTTTTTTGGGGGGAGGGGGGGATAGTGAGGAAGTTCAAAAGATTCATAAGTTCAAATAAGATAAGGTTTGTCTTTCATGTGAGAAAGGTTGGTTGGGTGTATGTAGACTAAGACATTTTAAAAATGTTTTGATAGGTAAGTAGAGGTTGGAGACTAAAAACTAATCAAAACAGTTTTTGGTTTAAAGTTTTGTCACGAAAATATGGTTTGGATAGGTCAAACGTGCTTGTATGATTAATACTGCGTCAAATTGGAGACATGTTTAGTTTAGGGTGGGGTGTGAGAATGTTGATGCGTGGAGATGGATGTGAAAGTTATATATTTGGGAGAAAAATATGGTGTTGAAATGTATTTCTTTGTGGAAAAAAGTGGTGGTGCAGGAACCTGAGATTGATCAGTGTACATGGAAGCATGATGATGGTGATGCTTATCATCAATTAGTAGATTGATCGGTATATTTTTAGTAGAGTTTGAGCTGAAATCTTAGCTTGTTTATATATATTCTTCCCACTTAGATATCAAACATGATTACTTTTTTAAATGATATCTAACATATAACCCTATCTAAATCTCTGGAAAAGAAACTCATCTAAATCACTAAATATATTTATATTAAAAATAAAATATTTTATTTTAAGTGATTAATGAATTTTAATTAAATATAAAATATTTGATGAAATAATACAAATTCGAATTTTAATTAAAATAATTTTTAATTATATTATATATACCTTTTAAATGAACTCTAAATTATTAGAAAGTTCATTATTCTGTAAAGCTTATGATTAAAACAAATACAAAAAAATTTATATAATATGATAAAATAAGAATGATATTTTGACAAATGTTACTTAATATTTAGATAAATATAAAGTTTCTATTCACATAAATAATTTAGGAGAAAAAAATACAACCACTTTATTGTGCAGTTTCTTTAAAAGAAAAAAAAAAAAACTTTCATTACATTTTATTTTGAGACTTTATTAATGATTTAAAAAATAAAAAGAAAATTTATTGTATCATAAGTTGTTTATTAAGAGTAAAAAGACCACTCTTTATTGATATTTGAAAATTTATTTATAAATAAAAAACAAAACAATCAATTACACTGGAAACATCTGAGAGTTTATTGATAGTAATGATTTTCCAGTCACTAATTTAACAACTACAGCTTTAAATTCTTACCCAATATCAAAATTTATGTGCACTTTTCTTCTATATTTATGTCTCTCTTCAATGATCTCCCATTGGGTGTTTCTTTTATATCTATCATTGATATTATCTCATCTATATTCTATTTGCCAAATATTCCATTTTTGTGTTCATGAAATTTGGTTGTTAGAGTTGTCCAAATGTGATTTATGTCAAATGTGAAGGTGATTATGATAGCTAGTCAATTCAAAAGAAGATGAAAAATGTCAAAATTGATAAAGAGTGAGAATCAAGTTACATACAAACACAAGACTTTGTTATTTTGTTTTGAATTAAAATATGGTAGCCTTTGTTTTTGCTGAAATTTGTTAGTTTTGTGATGTTAGATTTATACATTAAATTTCTATCAAATTTCATTTATGAATATTTGCATGTTATGTTTGTTTGAATATGAATTGTTTTTTTTTTTTTAATGGTAACATTTTAATTTTACTAATGTTGTATACATTTTACATTTTAAATTTTAAATTTATTATTAAATATCATACAAATTCAAAGAAATTCAAATGATTCATGAAGACCACAGACAAAAATCAACAATTTTGAAGAATTCATGAAGACTAATATGAAAATTCAAAGATATAAGATAATCATAATTCTCAAATGTATTGTAATTGTTTTATGTAATGAGAAGATTATTTATGTTTACTATTTAAGCTACAACAAGTAGTACTAAAACGATAATATTTTGCCACTTAATACAATGAAACAAAATGTATATGAATTTTTAATATATATTGAATAATAAAAATTCATTAATAAAAATGAAAATTCATAATATATTTCATATAAGCTTTAAATAAGATTTGGTTTGTATTTGAAGTGACCTGTATTTAGATTATTTTATTGTTACGGTTAGATTATTTTAATTATAAGTTGTTTATTTTTCATGTATGAGATTGTTTTTGATAATAAAATTCAAAGTATATCTTTAATGTCAATGATAGCAAAATATATGAGAATTGATATATATATATATATATTTATCAAAATTGTAGTTTCTTCTCTTTGCGACGCACGATTTACACCCTAGTATAAAATAGAAAAGAATTACTACAACTACTATTAAATGAATTTTAATAATAAGTACGAAGCTGCTGACCTAGAGTGCGATCAACTGAAGATAATTTTTTTTTTCACCTAGTTGTAAGTAACAGACCAAGCGGATAACCTCCCACTAGGATTTAATTTTTTTCTTTTACTAATAATAAATAATAACAATAATAATAATAATAATAATAAATACATTAATAAATAATAAATAATAATAATAATAATAATTATTATTATTACAAATGATTATAGTTAAAAATAATTATAATTAAAAATAGTAAATTAGATTATAAATTTCAAAGAAAATATATTAAAAAAGAAAAAATATATCAAATTTGAATAGATGTGTCCTCAACGTTTGAACAATATTTCCTAGTATAACCACATATCCGACATAATTTGCATTTTCTTGGCACTCTTTATGTAGTGTCCATTTATGTTTAAATGGTTTACTCAATAATAGGGATGACAATAAAATCTACATCAGCGGGTACCCACCCGAATCCGCTTGATTTGGACGGAGAAAACTTGCTTTAATTGCGTGCGGGTGCAAATTGTCTCTGACATTAAAATTTGGGGGTGGGGAGTCGGGGACGGGTTTGGAGGTGGTGATAAACCCTGCACGCGTCCCGCAAGTAATATTATTACAATTTTTAAATTATATATATATATTTAATATTTTTTTAAAATATTAAAAATTATAATTTTATCTCTATAGTAAATATATTTTAATTTTATTATTATTTAATAATAATTATTTTACTATAATAAATAATTTTTAAATTTATAATTTTATATACGAGTGGGTGTCGGTGCGGACGGGAAAACCCGAGTCCTGTTGCGAGCGGGGAAACCCGAACCCTGTTGTGGACAGAGATGAATACCTAAATTTTACATCCACTATGAAACGGAAGTAGATGAGTTTTTTCTGATTAATCGGATGCGAACAGAGAGGAGATGAAATTCGCCTCCGTTCCACCACGTTGTGACACAACTTTCATATTCTGACCTATAACTTTTGTTTGGTATGAGTAAAAGCCCCTTTATCGTAGACTTTTAATGTCGTTTCTACCTTTTACACATCATTTATAAATTCCAATAATTATATTTTATATTAGAACATAAAATAAACACGAAGAATGTAATGCCAAAAAAATGTGGAATTGAAGACAAACAAAAGACTGCAACAATTAATAGCTTCCCTTACACCTCATATGTATTTTTTTTTTTCTTTTTACAAAATCAAAATAGTTTTCCTAAAAAAGAAAATCAAAATAGTGACGAACATAAATCAAATCCAACCCAAGAGAGAGA
>JBBPBS010000629.1:980630-1004789 GCA_037974835.1 Cicer judaicum | reverse complement strand
GAGAAAAAAAAAAAAAAAAAAAACCAAGAGAGAGAAAGAGACTCTAATCTAATCTGAACCTACTTTGTGTCCTTCCCAATTCCTTCTTCAATCTTCATTTCAAATCTCCATTCTCTTACCTTTCACAAATTCTTTTCTTTCCATCATCAATTGAAACTGCATGGTTTCAAAATCTAAGGTATTTAATTTCTTATTATCATATCCGTCATAGCTTCACTCTTCCAATCTATGCTCTCTGCTAAAAAAATTAACCTTTTTTCAATTTAATCATCAACATGTTCATCTAGCTTTAGAAATCTTCATCATTTTTACTGGAAATCAGAATTTTAGATCTTGATCTGGAATAATTTTTTTGGGTCTGCTTCAAAATTGTGTTTTAGGGTTTCAGTAATTGCAAAAAAAATAAAAATAAGAACCTTGGTTGGTTTGATGTTGGAAATTGGAATAGAAGGCTAAATTAAATCTATAATTTTGTTTGGTTGAGAGGGTTTTTAAGGAATTAGAGAACATGGATTGTATAGGGCATTCTTCAGAATCAGGGTCTGGTTTATGTATTGTTAAATCAGTTGAAAATGATGTTGGGTTCTGTAAACAAGAGTCTCCTCCAAGGGGAAATGGATCAAGGAATACTAGTCCAATGGGTCGAGTCGGGTCTCGGAACACGAGTCCTTTGAGGCAGAAGGTTGTTAAGACAAAACCAAGGGGTTTAGATGAGGAAACTCATGCTACATTTGGTAAAGTAGTTCATGCTGATGTTCAAATGGAGGATAACATATGGGCAATGTTGCCTGAGGATTCGTTACATGAGATCTTAGCTAGAGTCCCTCCGTTTCTGATTTTTCGCCTTCGATCAGTTTGTAAGAGGTGGAATTCTTTGCTTCAGGATAGTAGTTTTCTTAAGTTTCATTCTAGCGTTCCGTCGCATGGACCTTGTGTTCTTAGTTTCTGTAAGAGCTCGTTGATACCACAGTGTTCAGTTTTCAGTTTACCGGTTAAGACTTGGTATAGAATGCCTTTCACGTTTTTGCCGCAGTGGGCCTTTTGGTTAGTTGGATCTTCCGGCGGCCTTGTTTGCTTTTCGGGGTGTGAAGGATTGGCATTTTATATACTTGTTTGTAATCCACTCACTCAAACTTGGAGGACATTGCCTAGTATGCATTATAATCAGCATAGGCAACTGATAATGGTTGTTGATCGGTTTGATCAGTCGTTTAAAGTGATAGCCACTAATGATATATGTAGTGACAAGTCATTGCCAACGGAAATTTATGACTCGAAGACGGATAGTTGGTCGCTGCATCCGAGTATGCCGGCTGCTAATCTTTGCTCTTCAAAGATGGCATATTGTGATTCTAGGTTGTACTTGGAAACCCTTTCACCACTTGGTTTGATGATGTATAGACTAGATATAGATCGTTGGGAACATATTCCAGCTAAATTCCCGCGATCGTTGTTGGATGGTTATTTGGTTGCCGGTGCCCAGAAGCGCCTTTTTCTTGTTGGAAGGATTGGACTTTACAGCACTCTACAGAGTATAAGAATTTGGGAATTGGATCATGCCAAAATTTTGTGGGTGGAGATCAGTAGGATGCCTCCAAAGTACTTTCGCGGGTTGTTGAGATTATCGGCTGAGAGATTTGAATGCTTCGGACACGATAACTTAATCTGCTTCACATCTTGGAACCAAGGCAAAGGACTTCTATTTGATGTCGATAAAAAGATTTGGTCTTGGATTGGTGGGTGTGCTACTTTTCAGGCCTACAACAATCAAGCTTGTTTCTACGAGCCAAGGTTTGATGCTTCTATCTACTAATCTTGCGTCTATGACATGATGTCAGATATTGACCGATACTCACCTGTTTTTTTTACCTGACGTGTTTCTTTTACAAATGAGATTCTCTCTGACAATTTCTTCCCCGACTTAATGACTTGAAAGTGCTTACGACATTGAAATTATGTATCTTAAACTGCAACTTGGTCCATGCTTGCAGAATTGGAAATGTAATGTAACTGTTTTGAATCTTTTCTTGAACCTTAACATTATGTAACTTCCTCATGTAAATGAGTTCTTCCCAACTTTATTTCTTTCTGTTTTCCAGAGAAAAATAACCGATTAAGAACTTGGTTTACTTTGAAATTTTGTGATCGTGATGCGACTATAGAAATTGGTTTTAGTAGTTGTTATTTATGCATACTGTTCCACTAGTCTCTGTTGAAAATTGCAATGCAAAAACTGTTAAAATTTGAGATAGGATATAATGGTTTTAAATTGTGACTACGATTGCTGTTACGACTTCTAAAACCATTATATTGCAGCTGAAATTATATATTCAGAAGCTTTTTTTTTCTTGGTTGATTTCCTGATTTTATTTCATAGATTCCTGCCAAGGAGTTTGGTCTGTCATTGATTTCTTCATTAAAGATAGAGTGAGACTGTCCCTTTCAAATATAGATATTCTTTATGGGGATGGTTTTAGTGGTCCATTCAAGTGCTCAGTAGCCGGTGGCAGTGGACTAGGGATTACAGAACTGGTCCATTCATCTGTATTTACGAATTCGTAACGTTGGTGACTATTCAATCGGGATTAAACGGTTCAGATTCAAATTCGATATTTTTAATTAAAAAATTATAATTTGCATTTTTTTGAACCATTGATCTCGATCAAATGGCTCACGAGCTTCTGACTATTGGAATTTGGTATTCTTTGACTGTATGGAATCCGAATTGGTGTGTTATAATTAGTGATTTTTCTGTGCAAATGGCTATATTGGTTATTTTTCTTTAGGACTAGTGGGTAGTTACCACTTCTCTGCATAGATTCAAATAAAGGTAAAAATAAGTAAATTTTAACTAATTCTACTTTATTGCTTACAAAATAAAATAAAATTGTACTTCATACAAATTAAATAAAAAAAATAGAGTAGTTTCGAAAATGCAATTATTGTATTTTTTTTATATGAAGAAAAATAAATGAAGTTAACCATTATTTTTTATATGTAATTAGTTATTTTTTACTTAATTAGATTCTAATGGGTAAAATTTAAAAGTAGCTTCACCCTTTTTTCTATGATTATATTCATTTATGTGACTACGTTGGTCAAGCTTCCGGTCCAAAAGGATATAAACAATTATTTATTTATTTATTTATTTATTGTGATTATATTAATTTCTATGATTACATTGGTCAAGCTTCTAGTCCAAAAGGATAGGAATAAAATCATTTCTGATAATACAGAATATAGTTAGCCACAAGAGGAATAAAATCATTTCATGTTTATTATTTTATTAATTTATTTATTGTATTGTTACAGTTTGGTACATTTCTTTTAGGATTAAGTAGATATTTTAATCTTTGAAATTTAAAGTTTGATCCATTTAATCTCTAAAATTTACGAAATTGAAAATTAATATCTTAACTTAAAAAACATCAATCAATTTAATTTCTATAACAAAATATTTTTTTAATAAGTATTTATCAAAATCAATAAAAGACATACATATTAATTTAAATAATATTTCCGCAATTCTTCAGCAAGTTAGGATTGTTAAATATGTACCATCTTACTTGGGGGATTCTTATAATTAGATGATAATTACCTAAAATTTTATTAGTCTTTAGCAAGTTAGTTTTATAATTACTACTCGTTGGAAGCGAGTTTTTTTTCTTTATATTTTTCCTTCTTTTTTTAGGGTTATTAGCATTATAAAAAATGGATTTTCCTTCGTTGTTATAAACCTCTTAATCACAATATTGAAACATAATGAAAATGAGGCAATTCAGTTACATTCAGTCTTGATACTTTGATACAAACAACAGATTTATACACACACCAACTATTCAAATTATGTACAATTATATATGATTTTTACATGTTTAAATATACATGATATTCTTTAATCCTAATTTGAATTTAAATATATATATTTGAAAATGTTATTTATAATTTTTAAATCATAATTAACTGTATTAAATATATAATTGATTAGTTGCAACACATTGTTACATCATATTTAAATTGAATTAACTATTTAAACTTTTATAGAATCTATTTTCACTTGATATCTTGGTGAGGTTATCTACACAAATTAAATCATGTTTTAAGGCTTTTTTTTATGCATTACTATAAACAACAAAGCTAATAATAATAATAATAATAATAATAATGTATATTAAATCCAAATAATAGATCATTATCTTTCAAGAAGCAACTACACTATCCATTTTTAATTGTTTTTTAGACATTGATTAGAAATGAAAAGTTCTAGATTAAACTCACCTATATATATATATTATTAAATAAAATCAAAAGATAGTATGATTGCAACCCTCGCTATCAATAGTGTAAAGCTGTTCTTGATGTAATCTCTAATGCTAGTTTTTCGAGTTTAAATTCGTAAATATTTTTTGAGGTGTTTACAATTCATCTATTGAGTTACCTATTTGAGACATATATCTTATTTTGTTAAATATATAAAATATGTAATCTCTTGTGCATAATATAATGTGATGGATATTTCTGTCAATTAACCACAATTTTTTTTACTATTGATGTACATAAATCTTTTATTAAAATTATAATTCCTATATCATAAAAAAATTACATATCTTATACATAAAAATTAATCTAATAATATAAATGTTATTTTAAAAATTATAATTGACTCGTCAATTTTCTATTTTTCCTAATAATTCACACTCAAACTTCTTTTATTGTAGAGGATTAATTTTATTTTATTTACGAGTGAGGACCAGTGAAATTAACGGTGGTGTCTGTGTTGGGGCTTTAAAACATAGTACAATTTTCAAAGCTATGAAAATCTTGTTTACCATTTAAGAACATAGACACATGCAATTGCCACCAAAACCGTATTTAGAAGCACTAAATAATGGTTATTTAACAACCCAAGAATAGATTCCTTCTCACTAGGAATGTTCATAGTTTGGCTTAGAAAAAATTGAATTGTTAACTCTGAACCGAAATGTTAATGGATTGTCCGAATTGGATTAAACTGGTATTAAAATCCAGTATATTGGTTTAGTAATTTTGAATTGATCCAAAATTATCTTTACCAAAAACAAAATTATATCTTTTTAAATTATATTAGGATTGTTGAAAAAACAAAACCAAATCAGATTAAACTTTTAAATCGAACTAAGCCACACAAAAAAGAATTGAACTTCGACAAATAATTCAAAAATCCCTTGGTTTTGGATTTTTTTTAACACTCTTAATCCTTCTATTGAGTGATGAATAAGTAAATTTTTACAAAAAATTACGAGATTCAGTCAAAATAATTTTACACTTAAAAAATTGAAATATATGTATGAAATTATAATTTATAAAATCATAACATATGTCAAATTAAATATCTAGTTTAGTTAAACTAGTCTTTTCATTTTTAATCTAGACTAGAACATCTAGGGGCAAGTTTAATCCAGATTTTTCATTTCCAACTATAACATATTCATAGAATTTAGCAGAAGTATCAAGTAATTGTTCTAGCAATGATTATGACAATTTCAATAGCTGAATAATCATTTCACATAAATGAACATTAAGTTGTTTTTTGGGTAGATTTTTTAAATATAAGAGTTTTTTTATGCATTTGATAAAGAATAGTTGAATGGTTAAATAAATAAATAAATGATTGTTTAATTATTTATATATAAAGATTATTTTAATTAACATTCAAAATGGAAAAACCATTTAATGTTCCAAAAATATGAGAAACCTCGTACCACTTATGATATATACTATTAAAAAAAAAAATCAGATACGTTTAATGCTGCAAAAATGTATATACACAGGCTCCACTATTTAAATTTTTTAAGTTTGTCTCTAACTAGAATAATCCACTAATTGACTAAATATACCAACATTTATCAATAACAAACAATATAAGACATCCTTTTAAAAAAACAATATAAAACATGTCAATTTTTTTATAAGCAAAAAAGTTTAAGAGAATACAACGGGTACTTCAACCATTTACAAAACGATAATTTTACATAGAGCCAACATGACAAGCAAAGAACAAATAACTCAATTTCTAATCATGTATATAGTACGATCACCTCTATGTGCATCAAATCAAACCCACAACAACAACCTAATATTATCTAACACATATGTATGTTTGCGACTCATCCTTAAATATTATATTATTTTGTAAATTCCATAAGCACCATGTGGAAGCCAACCATATTAGAATCCTCACCTTCTTGAACTTCCTATTCTGTAATAGAACCCCAAACTGAAGAAAATGTGTGCAACCGGTGTTCTCCCAAAACTTTACTCTTTTGCCATCTCCAAGTTTTAATTTCACAATGTCAATAAAATGTTAGAATATCCATCTCAGAGTGTGCACACGTTCCTCCACCAAAGGGAAAGACTTGTTGCATCAATTTGATTCGCTGTCGCACACATGTCAAATACAAGTGATAAAATGTAGATAGAGGTGATAATTCAAGTCGTTTTGAAATGACTTCTGATATAATAATATTAGCCAAATAAAAAATTGAAATTAGAAAGGGTTTTTTTATTTAGATTTTTGTTTGAACACATGAGCAAAACGATTAATATACTGATTCAAGTTTCAGACCTATCACATATTTTATCAACGAGTTTAATTTTTAATTCATGATTCTATTCTTATTTGACTATAGAATTGATCAAGCAAGCATACTCAACCTTATGTGTGAATTCGATTTCTTTGACTGTATTAAGCATCACAATCATCGGTATATTACAATTAACGATCAAACATCGCAAAATTATAATTCAATTAAATTAGAAATCGAAACTAAATTCTGTCAAATGAATTTAAGCGATCATATTGAGATTCAATTTAAACAATTAGAATATCAATATAATCAAATAAACAGAAATAGAATCATGAAGCGAAATTGACAGTGTGATCTGAATCTCAAGGTGTTGATGAAACTCATCACTCGTGGATTAATCTTATGAAATTAACATTTCATGAAATTAAAATATAAGTGTTTATATCTTTTTTGAATCCGAATTCAAAAATTAGAATGTATAAGAAAGGAAATAAACTTCCAATATATAGTACTCGACTTTGGGCTTTAAAAGCAAGCGGCCCGCTGCTTAAAATTAGTATAAAAGTCCAGATAACGAAATCTGTAATTTAGGATAAGTAAAGTTCAACATTGGGTTTTTATTCCAACTTAAAATTTGTGGCTATGATTTTTAGCTTTCCAACGCCTGCTCGCATGCATCGATCCGTTATCCAGAGCTCAAGTTATGACCTACAGAGAGAGCATGACTCAAAATGCAAATAATAAAATTCTAATTCAAGTTCGACCCAAAGTTTAAAAACAAGTTAAAAAATTATTGTAAGCTATAAAGAACTTTTAAAATACCAAAGTAAAAAGCTAGAAACATGTGCCCTAATGCTATGATCACCATCATTGTTTATTTTTTTTCTTTACAAATCTTCATCCATGGATGAAACATAATATACAAATTTTTCTACCAATCCTTCTAATCCTTTCTACATTCATCCCAATGAAAATCCCACATTGATTCTTGTCACTCCTCTTCTTGATAGCAATAATTATATTTCTTGGGCTCGTGCAATAAAGGTTGGTCTGATTTCTAAAAACAAATTAAAATTCATTGATGACACTTTCACTCAGGCATCCACCAATAGTATTCTCCTTGATTCATTAGTTCACTGCAACAATCTCGTCATTTATTGGCTTCAAAGGTCAATTTCAAAGCACATGGCACAATCAATTTTTTGGATTGAGAACACATACGTTATCTGGGAAAATATTCACAATCTTTTTTTTTTAGGGTGACATTTTCTCCATTTAAGATCCTCAAGATCATCTTGTTTGTCTTTAACAAGGAAATCTTGATGTTTTGAACTCTTTTACTCAACTAACATCCCTTTGGGAGAAAATCGATACATATTGATCAACCAAATATTGCACTTATGCCATTGCATGTACTTGTGGTGCTGCAATAGATCTTCACAAATTATGAGAACATGACAAAGTTATCAATTTTTTTAAAGGGTTAAACGAAGAATATTCTCACGTTCGCTCCCAAATTCTGCTCATTGAGACTATGGCTTATTGAATTAAACCTTTTGTCTTGTTCTTGGTCAAGCACACCAATTTTCTCAATCCACTCCTCCTAAACCGGTCATTGAAAATCAAACCCTAGCTTCTCAAATTCAATCTTCATCCCCTATTAGGGGTGGTCGTGGCTTTCAACAACATTTTTCAAGACGAAGGGGACATAGAAATTCTGGTCGTGGTTAATATCAAGATTCCAATTGTATTTGCACACGTTGTGGGATAAACAATCATTCTATCGGAACCTATTTTGTGAAACATGGTTTTCCACTTGGATTTCAACCTCGTTCCAAGAATGCTTGGTTAAATTCAACCTCTTATAATAACGTTTCTTCAAATGAGTCGGCATTCGCATCCAATACTCCTTGCAATACAACTCTTCCAATTCAATTACAACACATTATCAATCTACTTCAACAAACTCTTAAAAGTTCTTCCATTAAAATTCACCATCCATTTAACCTACCACAAATTTTATGATTTCATAAACTAATAATGTCAATTATATCACTTGTCCTGTGGGGTTAGAACTCTACTCCTTGGTTTATTGATACAAATGTTACACACCACATAACTTACTCTTTATAATTTTTTTTTCTTTCTAATTATGCATCTATTCCTCGTTTTACTATGAAAATGCCTAAGGGTAATACTAAAAAACGGTATAGTTGAAAGGAAACACCCACATATTTTTAATGTGGTCGGGTCTTATTCCTTTTAAGAAAATTTACCTAATTCTTTTTTTTTTTTATTTTTTTTTATTTTTTTTTTATCATTTTGCCCCTTCAACATGTTGTTCATCTCATAAGTAGGCTTCCCTCCCCTTATTAAAGAATTAATCTATTTTTTCTATGTTATATCATAAGACTCCAACTTTATTTCATCTTAAATTCTTTGGTTGTTTAGCATATGCATCTCCTCTTCATATGGTCATAGGAAAAAATTTGACCCTCGTGCTAGAAAAATCATTTTTTGAATTATCATGATGCTACTAAAGGATACTTATTATATGATTTGATCTCACATGAATTTTTTGTCTCTAAAAATGTCATCTCTTATGAAATAGTTTTCCCCTTTGTTGCCCCTACTCCTCCCTGTCCTAATGATTATGTACCCCAATATCTCTCCCTGAACTTGATATGGAACCTTTAATTCAGCAACATCACCCTCTTAATTCCTCAAGTTAACCACCACCATCTCCAACTTCTACTTCTACACCATGTCCAAATCCTCCCCAACAATATTCCCCTTATTCTTCTAAACCTTTACCGTTAAGACACTCAACTTGGGGCAAACATCCCTAAATCTATCTCAATGACTTCCATTGTGAGCTTCTTCCTAAACCCTTTGCACTTAATTGTACATCACATGGTACTTTTGTCTTGCATTATAACATTTGTACTCCCATTTATAAAAAGTATTGCTTAGTTATTTCTTCTATCATTGAACCAAAGACTTTTAATTAAGCTTCTAAACATGAATGTTGGAATATTTTCGTGAAACATAAATTTGATGTTTAAATTTGCACTAACACTTGGACTAAAGTTGATTTTCCACCCAATAAGACTTGCAAAGAAGAGATCAATACTTGGACTTTGTTTGAGGATGCATCTTGAAGGTAATGGAAAACACATGAAAATAGATTTTGAACTGTGTTTTGCCATTTTTGAAAATTACTTTAAGTTGTTTAACCAAAATATATGTTTTTTTTATCAAACCATTCAACTTACGATTATAAAACATGTTGATTAAAATAAAGTTGAATTATAAATAACTTAGATTAGAGTAACAGAGAAAGGTAGATAGAATGGATACAATAATTTTTTATATTAGTTCAAAACAAACTGTTGCTATATGTAGTCCTCTCTTTACAAAGAAATTTTGCTTCAGTGCAATCAAGGACAAAATCCACTATTTCAACAATAGCATACAAGTATTATTTACTCTTCATCTTTAAGCTTTGAATATTCTTCTTTAGTCTCTCCAAGATGTCACAATGAGAATCCTTCTTAACTTTCTGGTAGCCTATCGTTAAAGTTCATGAGTATTGTTATACCTTATTAAGTACTTCTTATGGATGAAGGAGTTGTTGCTATTATCGGGCTGATTTACATCAGTTCCAATTTGTGTTTGAATTAAGACAAAGTTTATTTCTAAGATTCTAACTATCATTGAGAGAATGTTATATTTGAAATCCTATATCAATTCTACTGAGAGGATTTTTCATTATTTCTTTTCTTTTGATGTGTTCTAGGCTTTTACGACATTTATTATTAACACATTGTCTTTTTCATACTCTCAACTCTATTTACATATTGATCATTTTCTACTTAAATACTAAGAAATGTATCCGTTGACAATATTACCGTTGGATATCTTGGATCAACATTTAAGGAAAATCAATCTTTAAGATATATCCAAATATATTTTCATAATTAATTCAATGTATCTTCAGTTAAGAATACATATCTTAAAGGATGTCATTATCAGAAGATGTCATGCATTTCTTCAGTCACATGATAAGTCCATTCTTGATGAGCATACTATGTAGAAATGTGTACTTCTTATTAGAGCATTGACTATATTAGAGTTTTGACTTAAAATATTGTCCAGTCGATCAACTAGTTTATCAAATTTGTGGAACGCAGTCATAAGAGTGAGCTTGTAATCAAATTCAACTAAGGTGCGTTGAAAGCGCGCTTAACAAAGTCAGACACATTTTTAACAGATTCTTCAAAGTCACTGTGAACTTGTTTAGTAGTTTCTCTTTGTTCTTCAGAGGATCTAACTTGTACCAAAACATTGACTTTATTAGATACTTCATCTAGATCTTTCATCTTTTAGCTTTTATGTTAGAAGATCAACATGAGTCTTTAGTTAGAGGCATATAATCATTGCATTGTTCTTTTCATTTGTCTTCAAAGAGTCAATCATTGACTTGTATTTCCTTTGTCTTTAAGGCTTTGACTCGGACTAAGGATTATCATATGTTTGTTTCATCGCTTCTTTATTGTTATATTATGACTTACTCAATTAGTAAACATAATTACTTGTTCGTTAGATGATAATATTCTTTGTTAAAAGCACTTAGATTATTATCTCTAATTACTCATAGTATATGTTACTTCAAAATAAATAGTCGTTAATATAAATACATTTTCTAACTTAATGTGTACACATAACAAACATAATTAGAGAATAATTGTTTACTTTATTTAACTTAATCTACACACAATATAGGAGGGTCATAGGTAGATTACTTTATTTAACAACTACAAGGCCGGACATAACCTTGTTCAATAACTTAGCCAATATATTTCCAATAATAGAATTGTGCATTAAAATATGTTCCTGGTAAAGGAATTTTTTTCTCATTATCCACTAATGCTGTATTATTAGGATTTGCAAATTCAGATTGGGCAGCATGCCCAACATCAAGGAAATCAGTAACCGATTTTGGTGTATTTTGAGGCTCCTCTTTCATCTCATGAAAATCCAAAAAGCAATCCACCGTCTCTATGAGCAGTTCTGAGGCTGAATATGGCATTAACAAGCTTGACCTGTGAAATTCAGGGGATGAATTATTTGTTCAAAGACCTAAACATCTCAATTATACATAGAACGATCAAAACACATAGAAATTAAGTGTCACATATTTCGTGAGAAGATAGAAGCTGACCCAATCAAACTTTTCCCTATCAATTCCCCAACTCAAATTACATATTTCTCATCCAAACCTTTGTACAAACCAGCCTTCGAGTCTCATTTTTCCAAGTTTGGACTACTTGACATTTATAGTCCATCTTGTTGGGGCGTATTACATATAGACTCCTTCAATTAAATTAACATAATTTTAGTTGTAAAAATCAGGCCTTTTTTTAACACGTAATTATTGCAAAAATAATTTTATAATAATAATTTTCCTCTAAAATTAATTATAAATCATTTAAAATATATATGTATTTTGTTCAAATTTTTAACTTAAATACATATAATTTTAAATATATTTTTGTTTGCATTTCATTTAGAATAGAGTATTTAATAAATGTAGTTTAGTTAAAATTTGTTTATATTTTAGAGGAACATGAGATATAAGGTTGTTTTGGCGATTAAAGTGAAAAAGCGCAGTGATAATTAGGCTGCGAATTCGATTTTCACTCAAAACAAAAACTAACTAATAGTATTAACTTTACTAAAAAATGTTGTTAGGTTGAACGTCACGTTTCATGATCAAACTCAAATTCCGTAGTTGTACGGGTTAATTATAGTAATGTTTATTATCTATGATGAGACAAAAAAAATGATAGGATTATAATTTGACAATGATAACAAGTGTCTTTAACAAATTAAATATATAAACATTCAATCATAAATATATTAAGAGTATAAATTTTATTACTTTTAAAGTACAAGTTTTATTTTTAATTGATTAACAAATACCTCAAATGCGACTTTTTTTTTATATATATTTTTTTTATTTCATCAAAATGCCCCACTTCGAAAAAAAATATAGAAATATTCTATTTTTTGCCCTAGATCGCAACCTAGGGATGCGACTATGTGAAGAAAAAAATTTTATTCGGATTCGAGGATGTGACCTTCTACTGCTATATATTTTGTGTTGCTGTCATTTTATAAATAATTTTCTTCACATAGTCGCATCCTCATATCGCAACATGGGGATGCGACTATATGAAGAAAATAATTTTATTCGCATTCTAATGCTATATATTTGTTGTTGCTGCCATTTTATAGATAATTTTGTTAATTATTAATTATGTTTTTTATTATTTAATAAATTATTAATAACTAAAATAATTCAAAATTCAAAATACTATTAATAAAATAAAATACATTAATAAATAATAATAAATAAAATATATTAAATTTTAATGATAATAATAATAATAAAGTATATTATATTAATAAAATAAAATTAATAAAATTGAACAAAAAAAATACGTTAAATTAAAGAAAAAAATACCACAAATTCACACAAAAAATATTAAATTTATATTTTATTAGTATTATATTCATTAATTTTTATTTATTCAATAAAATAAAAAGAAGAAGTTGTTATAATAATGTGCCAAAAGAGGATGAAGTTGTCATAATAATGTGTCAAAATAAACAAGAGAAAATAATTTGTCCATAATATTTTATCGATAATAATGTGTCAAAATAACTTGTCCATAATATTTTATCGATAAAATAACAACGTATTTTCTTAACAAGTCTCTCTTTTAATGTGTTTTATTTTATTTTATTAATAGTATTTTGATTTTTTAATTATTTTTATTTGATTTTATTATTAAAATTTTGATTTTTTAAATATTTTTATTATTATTTTTTAATTACATTAATATTTAATATTTAGTTATTATTATTTAATTATATTAATAATATTTAAGAAAAAAATGCAATTAAATAGGCGGGAGTTATTAAGAAAATATGCAATTATTTTATTGGCAAAATAATAAGGACACATTATTTATTTTGACGCGTTATTATAACAACTTTCTCTTATTTATTTTGACACATTATTATTAAAATTATTTTTTTTATTAATAAAATTTATAATATTATTAAAATTATTATTATTATTTATTAATATATTTTATTTTATTATAAAAAACTGAATACAATGAGAAACGAAACCGACTTAGGTTTATGACTTTAAGGCATGCGAGGCACACCTTTCTCAAAAAAAGACCACTAGCATGAAGTTGGAGGTTACGCCCTCGTGTTCATATAAGCACGTTATACAACACAATTGTAGTTTACTAATCAATGTGGTTCGCAATTCTATGCATAAAATCGAGGCTCTTAGCTTTATAGATTGGGATTCCATGCAATAGCAAGAGCACAAAGTTTTATGTAATATTTAATCTTGATAGTTGATTTTAAATTCGACGGTCTAAAATTATAGGGTAATTTCTATGTTACACTTAAACAAATAAAAAGTGTATCAATACTTTTGCTTGTTACGGATATATATATATATATATATATATATATATATATATATATATATTACTTTTTCTCATATCAACATTTATATAATATAAATTAAGTTGATCAAATTATTTATACAGTAAATTTATCTTTTTTTATTTATTCTCCTTAAATTTAATAAATTGTTTTTATTTTTATTTTTTTATTTTAATGAAAAATTAAAAAATTATTGAAGTTAAGAACTCATTCTTTCTTTATACTCTACCACTAAAATAAATTGTTCTCATCTGCCATCTTTTCACCTTTAGTTCTCCACCGTGCATCCACCACTGCGAAAATATCCCTCCTCTGTTTTCCTTTCAATTTGCTCGAGTTTGTGTTGTTATCGTCTTGATGTCGTCGACCACGCATAAACATTGTTGTGTTGCCATTTTTTGTATATAATTTAATAAATAAATATTAATTATTTTAAAACATAATAAAAATATAAAACTTCAAAATGTAATAATGTTAAAATTAAAATATGATGAAACTTACTCATAGATAACATTTCATTAAACTTTTGATAATTTTGATATAATTTAATAATATTAAAATATGTTAATTTTGGATTGTACCATATAAATTCTTAAATTATATAGGTAATTTTATTAGACAAACGATTTAGAATTTAAATTGAACGATTTAGAATTGTAACCACGCCACAATATTAGAGAATTGAATACTAACTTCATGCTCTCATGATTTAGAATTGTAGCCACGTCACATTATTATGTGTTTGGGTTATGTCCTTGACACCTCAAAATTTTCTTAACTATGCGCGTTACTTCATCTCAAATGAAATAGTGTAAGCAAAAATGAAATTTAAAACGTTGATACTCGTGATTTAAATTTTAAATTAATATATTTAATTTTTTAGATATTCTCTTCATCTTAAAATATAAACAAAAATTGATTAAAGTAAGTTTATGTATTTGGTTTAAATTTAAACTAAATATAACAACTTTTTTGGACATATTTTTGTTTATAATTTAAAATAGAGTAGTACTAGCTATCTTCCTCCATAAATATAAAATCATCTTAATAATTCTCTTGGTTCATTTTTATAATATGTTTTTTAAAATTTTCAATTGCATTACTTATTTTTTACTTATATACCCCTAATTATATATATTTTTTTCTCTATAATCTATATAAATATTAAGATAAAAAACAAACAGATTTTCTCCTAAAAGATAAATTTGTAAAAAGTCACATTGACATTAATTGTATTGATTACCAGATTGGGACTATTTTACATGTGGTTTCTCAACTATTTTTACTTATTAATCTCCATAAAAATTGAGTACTTAATTTAGAGAATTGAGATAATTAAGATATCATTTACGATCCCTTACAAAGTTGATTATATTTAAAATTTAAGTGTGGAGAATTCTTAGTTTAACTTTGATTGATTACACTAGAAAGCATGAAAATCTAGTTGTTGTTTTCTTATTCTTTTTAGCTATTTTTCATCCATCTATTGGAGACGAGTGGTTTCTTATTTTTTTTTTCTTCTCCATTTAATTAAATATGTATTTTCACATATATTTAGTTTTATTTTTGTCTTGGTGCGGCATTTCATTTTCCTTCTTAGAGCAGTGTTCGTTTAGTTTAGATTGAAAGGTTAACTTTGATCATGTGCAAATTTAAATTCAATTAATGACTTTGGTGAAGGTGAAAACACGAGAAGGGGATGTTGAATTGTGTTTGCTAAAATTGATAACTTTTTGATAATTTATACATAAATAAAATAAAAATAAAAAACTAGTTAGGTTTTAGTGACTTGAAGTAGAAACAATCGAATTTAAAGGCAGCAAACAGTGAAAGCATAAATAATTGACACATAGATTTATCCCAGTTCACCACTAATTTGACTACATTCAGTCCTCTTATTCAAAATACTTTAATCAACTAATTCAAATACATTGAATTATAAACCACCTGACCCTCCAAGTAAGTCTTCCTAAACAACCTAACAACACCATAATTTTGAGGAATTAACCACCTTGACCCTAAAAGTCAAAATATCTCCTAACAACCTAACAACCCTAGATTGAAGAATAAACTAAACCACTATCGGGTTGGATACGAAAGATTGGAACTTCAAGTATTTGCTTCTAACAAAACTGATAATAATAATAATAACTCTCACACTCTAAAAAAAACACTTAGAGAATATTTCTTATTCGAGCAGATATTTCTCGCTTTGAACTCTAAGACTACTCTTTTAATTTTTGATGATTTTCTTCTTCAGTCTTGAGTATCTATTTATAGTTAAAGTTTGAGTTTCCATTTAGTCATTGTTTAATTATAAATTTTATTTTGTTCAGATTGAGTTTGTAAATTCTTCAGATTGATTATGTTTGTATTTTGTTTAGATTGAGTTTGTGAATTCTTCAAATTGATTATGTTCATATTTTGTTCATATTACGTTTGTAAATTCTTTAGATTATTTTGTTCATATTTTGTTGTAGATAAATCTTGATCAAATCTTCTTCAAATCTTGACCGTATCTTCTTTCATACTCTTTGAAGTCAAATATATTGTTCTCATAAAATACTTTTGTCATCATCAAAACTCTGAGCATAAAATTAACTTGGTTCTATTATTTGACTTCATCAACGTTACAACTTCAAATGCTATGTATTCCGAACAATTCAATTTTCTCATTTTTATAAGTTTTATCACAATTGTAGGCATTTTGCTATTTTAAGCTATTAATTTAGATGTTGTGAATTTGCTCGCAGATTATCCTTTTCAGTTTTAGCAATTTTGAATTGTATTGTTCTCGATTGATATGATTTTTATATCAATACATTTTTTTAGTAAAAAAAGAAAGAAAAAAAATGTTACTTGATTACACTAATGATAAAATTAATTTGCTTTTGATTGATTGTTTCACTTGCATATCTTCATGTTATGCATCTCTTCAATTGATGAATCATGACTTGAACGAATGCATAACATTAATATATAAGTGGTGTCTCGTTTACCATGGCTTGCTCCTCCCTTATGAAGGGACATGTATATTCAGTACAACTGGAAAATTAAAATTAAAATTAAATGAGCGCATGTACAAAGGGAGAGGGACATGGATTTTTAAAACCTAAATGCTTTCACCTTTGTCGACAAGATTGTGAGGACACACAATGAGAATGTTGAAGAGAAAGAGAGTCACATGCTTCTTTTAATAATAAAATATAATCTCACGATTTATTTGCACCAAAGAATCTTATTGGAAATAAAATTCACTCGCATAAGATATACCCTCTATATATATCTTATGAATTATATGTATGGCTTAAGGTGAGGAATTTTGGATTCACCCTAAATAGATAAAGTTTTCTTTCTTTATACGAAGGGATGAGGAATAAGTAATGGTAGGTAGGGCACCATTTATGAACATAATCATCTCCAATCTCACTGAAATAAGTAGGGATACCTCTCATCATCTAAAAATGACAACCCTCTTAGGTAGGTCTAAGTTTTCAAGTACCTCACATTTGGGGGTTTAGACAATATATAAAATGTATATAAACTAAAGTTAAAAGAATTAGAACAATGAACTTTTACTTATTGAATAACATTTTGAGAGGATTTTTTATATTTAACACATTGACATGACTGGAAACATCTTCAAACTATTTTTTTATCTATTTTTTTTTAGTATTTTTATTATTATATGTTAGTACCGAGTTTTATATATTCATTGTGTTTTTAAGAGGTGATGTTTTCAAGTATCAATGACATCGATAAACTAAAGAGGTTTTCCAAATTAGGTTGTTCAATGGTTTTTGGTCCGAGTCGGAACACTCAAGAGTTTAGAACTATGATTTGTTTCTTTCAAATTTTTTTATCATAAAAAGATTCATTTACCTATATGTAAACTATTTATTTTATAAGAGATTCAAATGTTTTAATTATATCATTTTAATTTTGAGTCTGAAATTTTTCTTAAATACTATATAATATTTAGGTGTTGCAAAATGCAATTAGGAGTTTTAATGTTGAGTTTTAAAAGATGTATGATTCAATCAACTAGGAATTTGTTGATTACATGATGTGTCATAGGGACTTTTGCTGATACTTGAATAAATTGAATGAAAAAATGCATTTGTTCTATTTAGTGTATAGTAGTATGGTAGAATATTTTGTACTAGAGAAAGGGTTGAGGTAATGGGCTCCTCACACCATTCTTTTATCTAATTGTGCTTGAAATGGATGGATTAGTTGGTAGAGGGGTTGATTTTGGCCTTTTTAGGTTTATGTTGCTGGTACAACAATATATTTTCCTATTCTTCATTTTGTTGATAAGATTGTTCTTCTATACTCATGCACATATGGGATACCATTCAAAGTTTAAAGGTGTTTTTGTAAAACTTTAAATTTTTGTTGGGGCTGAAATTCTTTGGTATCATGGTAAGCTTTAATCATTGATGGAGTATCTAATTTCTTGCAACATGGGATATTGTTTTGGAGAAAAAGAAATTGAAACGAGTTAAATATCTTGATTGGATAGTACCAAAAACATTAATTCTAGGTTAAATATATTATTTTAAGTCTTATAAAATATTCATTGTTTAATTTTAATCATCGTAAATTTTTAATTTAATTTTAGGTCATCACCTTTTATAAAATTGGGTGTTTTTAGCCTCACTTTGTTTTTTTTAATATAAATACATAGTATTTATAGTCTATCTATAGAGACTAAAAAGAACTCCATTTTATAAAAGGAGATCGGAAATGAAAAAAAAAATGATAGAGACTAATTTTAAAATGTTTATGATTTTTACAAATTAAAAATATATTTAATCTTTAATTCTATTGTTCTAGAAATTAAGTCTCTTTCTTAGAGTGATTTCCTACAAAGGTTGATAGTAAAAGTTGTTATTATTCCATATATTAGTGTAATGTTCTCTTGTTCCTTCTCACAAATTATAATCCTTATTGTTGTTTGCAATGGGTTGAATTATCTCACGCACTCTTTAGTACTATATTTTTTTAATAATTAAAAATATCCCATATTAATCGTATTGATTATTACCACATAACTATGAAATATTTATAAAGTCAATATTTACATTAAAGCATTGAAATGAGAGTTTGAGTCATTTTGAACGGTAAGAAAAAATACTTAAATAATTCACAGAAAAATATTGGTATTATTAGCAAGTCGACATTTTTTTTTTAATGTTGAGAAGGGGTATTGTCCCAATAAAATAAAAACTATTCTCTAACTAATCTTGCATCAATAACAAAGAACAGGGAGGAGAAGGAACCTGCTGAACTTGAAGACTTAATGATTGCGAATGTATATATGAAAAACTTTTATTTCCAAAACCTTTCATTCCATGAATTAGCACTTAGCTTTAAAACCTTGAATTCCTTTATAAAGTTTAATTTTTGCACTTAACTTTAATTAATTCAAGAATAATTTTGTTTGAAATAGGTTAATCTCCTAACATTCTGGATGTGTTAGTTTAAATAAAACATTTTAATTTACAAGCAAATAAAATGTGATTAGCTAGTACAAGATAAAAATAGAAAATAGATAATGATTACATAAAAATATATCATAGTTCACTAAAGATTTGTTACTATTAACATCTGAATATTATGTCTTGCACTATCTTTCTTAATAACATTTTGACCAATTACAACATTCACTTTTTAGTATTGAAAATAATTTCTACACTTTAAAGGAATTTTTACAAGAACTTTTCAAACAAGAAATGATTTTTACAACACACTATAGACTTAAGTTATATTAAATAATGTGTATGATAAAAGTGTGGAATCTAAAACCTTCTCAACTCTTGTTTGATTATGACTAACAACAAGAATTCAGTAAGATGGTCCTAGAGAAAACTGGAGTTTTGCTTGATAGAAAAGCTTTGCAACTTGAGCTTCAATGATTAAGTGTAGATTGATTGTTTTGAAAAAGTCTTACATTTGTTTTCTGATTGATTCCTTTTATAGATGAAGAGATGCTTGAAAACTCAAATAAAGTTGAATATATCCATTAGATACATTAACCAAGTGTCATATCAGATTTAAAACAATTAAACATATGTTTATATTACTCTTCAGGACATTCTTAATCAACCCATAACGTTCTTATTTTTGAGTCTGAAGGAAAATGTGAATATGTGTGAGAATGAATTGTCAAATGTTGGTTGGTACTAATGATCAGAGACATGCATAGTTTTTTGCAATAATAGTGTTTTTCCGCATTGCACTTGAGTGTTTGAATCCTTTCTTATAGCTCATCAATCTAGAGATTGTTTTAACCATTTGAAAGTTCAATTTGAGTATCTTAACTGTTCATTTAATCAAAGACTTTAATATGAAAAATTGATCTACCTAGTTAAAAATAAGACTAAACACACCAACTTTTTATATATTTTTTTTTCTTATAGTTTAGACAAAATACCTCACTAGTTTCTTAACTTAATTTAGGTAACAATTTAGTTTGTATCTTTTTTTTTTTCTTCTGAATTAATCATTTATTTAATTTTAAGTTATAATTTGATTATTTATATCTTAAAATGTCAACAATATTATAATATTTTACATAAACTCAAAAAATTATCATCTTCAAAAAGATCTAGAAAATTTGTTATCAATTTCAAGAAAATCCGTATATTTATTAAATCTACGACTCAAATCTTCAAACAAATTCATATTTTTATTTCTAACAACAACAATATCAAATTTATCAAATAAAGAAAGAAACTTTAAAATTTGACCTCTTTATTTTGTGTATATTTTATACCAAAGTAGTATATATATAATTAAATGTTTAATTTGTTTGCCTATAAGTGTTAGCACACCATATACACATAAGTTTTTGCAATGAGAGAGATCATTTGGTTTTGGCATCTACGGGAAGAACACTAATCTCGTCTTATTATGACATTAATTAAACAAATGTGACAAAACCTGAATAGTCCGTTTTGTCTTCCTTTCTTTTTTGCCACCATTACCATATTTTGTCAGAACTAAATCATCATTCCAAGGAGCAACGACGGTGGTCCAATTTATTCAACGTGTCATCGTACATATACAACCAGCTCTTATGTTTATTTCTCCTTCTAAAATGAAATATAAATAAAATAGATAATTAAAAAATTAATATATTTATTTAAAAATTGATATAAAATATATTTATTTTTTAATTTTTATTTATTTATATTTCATTACAAAGGAGTAAATCATTGATTTTAATTTGGAGGCATTGTTTCCATAATCAACATTAAATTCTAGATATAGTAATGTGTTAAACAAAAAACATATACCACTATTATTGTTTTGTTTTTTTAGCTACTCTTGGTGATTGACTTTTTATAAATACTTTCTCCCAAATTAGGTATCATAGTAAGTAAAAAAATAAGTCAATAAATTCCAATTTTATCATATTGAAGATATATATATTCAATATTGTCTTAAAATAAATTTCAAGATACAATTAAAAAAGATAAAACATAGTTTGGAAAATAAACTTATGTTTTTTAATATTAAAAAAAATTAAATAATGCTAACTAACATAATTACTTAATTCATCAATCAGTTATTTTTGTTTATATATATACAAGAGTATATATAACCTTAATTTAATTAATAATTTTGCTAATATTGCAGTGATTCGTTGTGATTTTGTAAATTTAACATTTTAACATTTAAATTTTATAGTTGGGTAACACATTTGTTTTACTGATTTCTTTTTATAAATTATTATGTATATATACTAGTACATCTTTGTTATTAATTTATTCACCTGTTTAATTTTGAGGATTCCTAAGTATTTAACACACCAAGGAATAATAAAATTATAATCAGTAGAAAAGGTGTCGGAACCCTAGCTTTGACTTGGTTTTGGACTTTGAACCCCCTCTATAAAACTCATGTTTTGCTAGTTACTTTTACTCTCTTTCAATTGTTAAACAAAACAAAACACAAGATGAAGTTCATCTTCATATTGCTTTCAAGCCTTATACTAGGATCTCTAATGGTCATGATTGTCTCAAAGGACTCATCATGGAGAGTTGTTTCAGGTAAATTAATGTTTTGCATGTTTAGATCGTTGGTGAGATTGACAAAATCAAAATGAATAACTGCAATTAATGTTGTCAAAAATTACACTATGTGATTTTGCTAAATCTATTATCCATCCAAACATATATGTTGTTCACTTGTTTATTTAGTTTTCATAATATCAAACTAATAATGTAAAATTGAATATGTTTGATTAATGACCACAACTTTATATGCATGCAGGTCAGGAATGGAGCAAAAATAAGCATGAGGTAGTTGAAATTACATCCATATCTACTCAAAAGTATATATATATATAGTGTCTCTAATATATAGTATGGTGCTTTATGGACTATTTATATGTTGTTAAGTGAAAGGAATTTATATAAAGGTAACTTAAAATTACTCTTTAATTTTGTCACAAAATTTAGTGAAGTAGAAATTAGAGATGGATGATTTTCTATCACTAATTTTAGTCGTTAATTTTTTTAATAGCTACTAGTTTTTTTTTAACAACAAGGGTTTACCTATAAACTCTTTTATAAAAGGTCCATATTAGAAGCACCCTATTTATATGTTGATTATTAATTTAATTTGTTCCTATGTTATTAATTACTAATGATTGTACTATGATTAGGAACTTTTTGAGAGAACTACAAGAGCTTTTCATATGAGGAAGCTAGGATTTGGATCTATCATGCATCATGAAGAGACAAGTTTGGATTCTAAGAATGGAAAAGTAACTTCAAAGATTTCAGGTAAAGGGGAGAAAAATATTAAACCAACAAGAAAGCTGAAAATGGATGGTTTTGTAGATTTCAATGATGATTATCATGGACCAAAGCATCACCTTCCAAAACATAATTGAGTGAAAATCATTTGTGAGTCTACTAGCTAACTATATGTAGGAGTGGAAACTTTTTTGTATATCATAATATATACACTTTGGCAATTTGTTTTTGAAGAAATATATACTTTTGCAATTAATTTCCTACACTATGAAAGGCCAATATTATATTCTTGTAAATATTTAGGAAATTTGTGAATTCAATATAATTTATGCTAATAACATGCATATTGTCTATATAATAATTAAAGTATTATTATAAATGGTCTTAAAAGTTTGCTATTTATGAAAGAAATTTATGTATGGTTCTATGTATTGTTTGCTTCCATTCCACAGGTGATGAGAATGATGGTTTGAAGAAGTCTTTTAGAAGCTTACAAGAACAAAAGAATGATTTTCAGGTAAATTTTTCTATGTACCTATATATAGATGGTGTCTAATATAGTCCTAATCAAAAAGTGAATTTCGTTATTTATAGTAAATTTTAATAATATTTGTTCGTTTACAATTTTTTATTATTATAAAACTCAATTTTTTATCGGAAAGAGTAAATGTTCATCTTTGAACAATTTTTTGAGACGATCGTATTAGACACACCCTTCGTGAGACTGAATTATTAGGAGATATTTTATTTATGTTGTTACCGGTTTATAATAATATTAAGTTTTCTTTAATAATATTATTAAAATTTTGGATTAATCTACCATACCAAATTAACTTCAAAGATCTACCTTTAAACTTTTTTCTAAAACACCCATATTAGAATTAGTCATATAGTAATCATATATGGTTTATATATTTGACACCTAGTACTTAATAAAACCATTGGAAATATTAAGAGTCTATTTGATTCACAAAATAAAAGACGACATAAAAATTAGTTATCATATTATATTTTAATTTAATATTTGGTAAACCAATATTATATAATAAATTAATTTTGACCATTATCATATCATATCTCTCTTATCAAAAAATTATTAAGTAGAAACTAACATGACATGATAAGAGTAATAATTTACTATATTACCTTTATAAAATATAATTTCAAATATTAAATTTTGAAATCTAAGAAAATAAAAAAAATAATAGAATTTAATATTAAACTTAAAAATAAAATATTAATAATTAGTTTTAAAAAATATGTATGATTTTATTACAACGGTAATT
>JBBPBS010000629.1:954087-970493 GCA_037974835.1 Cicer judaicum | reverse complement strand
TATATATATATATATATATTAAATTTGGTATTCAAGTTATTGACCAACAATTTTAATATTAAATTTGGTATTCAAGTTATTGACCAACAATTTTAATATTAAATATTATTAAACAATATTTAGACAAAATTGTACTAAAATTATTTACTAATAAATTTTATTATAAATTGTGTATTATTCATATTTAATATTGAGTTTAACTTTTATATACTGTAAGACTCATTACTTTCAAAATCTAAATTTACGTGGTTTTTCTATTTTATGAGTTAGTTAGCTTCGTTTTTATTTTGTGAATTTAAGTACCAACATTATATATCTTTTGGGTGAAATATTTTCAATTGTTTTGTGTGTAAAAATTGTTGAAATTGCAAATAATTTTTTTTTATAGATTTTATATACATCAAACAATTTTATCATTCACAAAATTTTAAAACAACATTGTTTGCAAAATTTTTTACTTCTTAAGATGATTAAGATTAATAAGATAATCGGAAAAATACTTTAAGAACCCTGATTAAATTGGATCATCGAAAAATAATTAAATCAAATTTTGAAGAATTTATAATTAATAAATATTTTACGATGTCACACATTTTTATTAAATTCCTCTAGCAATTGGATTACAATAAAAATAGATATTTTTACAAAAATAAAAATAAAAGCGATTGATGCGATATGTGTGCAAGAGTGTTTAGATGGTGTAAAGATGTGCTTTAGCAAAATAGTTAGATACTTTATGTTGGTGGTGGTGTGAAAATGTTGTTTTTATTTTGTTAATATTGTTGATCTATTTATTATAGTAAATGATCTAGAAGAAAATTGTGTTTTAGAAAATTTTAGTGTTTTACAAAAAAAAATGATTTTATATTGAATGAGTTTTCTTTCACATATATGATAGATCTATTAATTGTGATGTAGCGAAAAAATAAAATCTTTCAAAGGAAAAAGTAATTTTTGTTAGATATTTAGGCTATCACATGTCTCAAAATATAAATGGAATACTTTAATCTTTTTTCTCATATAAAATAATGCAATTTCAATAATTTGTTAATTTAATTTCAAAAACTTGCTAATACTTATAAGGTTTTCATACTAAAAAAATTGTTTCTAATAAATAAAATACAACTTATAATTTTCATTCCTGGTATCACCTATCAGACCCACGCTTCTCTCAAATTTGGAATTCTCCGTTTGAATACGTCCAAGGTCTAACAATCTTGCCTTAAGGCTCAACAAAAGATCACCACGATCAGACTCATTCAGTTGTACTTCCCCAAAATCACTAGGCTAGTCATATCCTACCTATATGATGATAAAATAATCTGCACTTCAAAAATTCTCATCAACTTCAAAACTTTTCAACATATTTTTTGTCTGCTGGTTGCCTTAGACTACTCCATTAAGAACATTATCTTTAGCACAAATTAGAATCACCACTATTTCATCAACTATAGGGTGACATCAATATATTCATCACAATTTGATTACATCTCAATCATCGGTGACAATCATCATCATATATTATTATGCCACATAATACATTCTTCAAGGTTAATTTATCATCGCAACAAAAATTTATAACATCAACTATCATCAATCATAATAATCATCATCACATAAACTTACATCACATAATGCATCTGAAATAGCAATGTTAATTTACAAGGAAGAGGGTTTGAATTGTAAATCTTTAGAAAACAACTCAAGAATGATCATGGTTATGAAAACAGAAAACAGATAACGTTCTTGGTTCTGGACATAGAAAATGGAGAACGTTATTGGTTAGTTAAAATCACAGTTGTGAGATAAGAAAGAGATACAACACACAGATATATCCTGGTTCACCAAATTCAAGTTACGTCCAGTCCTCATAATTGTGAGATTTTCTATTAATTGTTCAAAATGAGAACGTCCTTGGTTTTATAACATTCTTGGTTTTAAATAGTTTTTGTTACGATCAACCTTGATCTATAACAGAAATTACTTTCCACCTAGAAATGATTCAATCAAGTCACCTATCAATCTTGAGAGGATTTTATAATTCACCTTTTAACTATAAAAAGATTTTTACAGCAATACTCAAACTATAAACAACCCTTATAGTTTTGAGTTTTCACAATAATAATTTTGAGAGATCGGTAGAATTTGATTATGCTGAGCTCGTATTTTAGAATAGATTCTTGATTAAAGAACTATATGGATATATGAGAATGTTCAGAACTAATTCTTTTGAAAATGAGAAGCTTTCAAGTATGTAAGTGTTTGTGATTGATTGATTTTCTTAGAACTTGAAGCTCTACATATTCCTTAAGCTTGGGGTTCCTGTTATAGGCTTCAAGGAGGTTGATAACAGCTATTATGACTGTGAAAAGGTGTTTGTTGTCATGTGTCAGACTTTGACAAAAGACCAGACTTTTAGAACTTTGAATGTTACTATTTTGAACATTATGTGTTTCTGTTTCTGTGTTGACAATGTCTAATTTGTAACTTTTCATTCTTGACTATGATTATTGTTTGTTTATGCACTAAAACAACTCAATGATGTGATTAATTGATTCAGATTAATATTGTCTTTTGAATCATGCAAAACATGTTGGGGAATGATGAAATAAGGTTGGATAATAATGTAACAAAGTTGGAAAATGATGGTCAATAAGCTGGAGAATGTTTGTATCATGCTATAGATAGTTGTTAATCATTCTGGAGAAAGACGTTTGCTGCTGAAGATCATGTGTAACATACTGGAAAATGTTTATCAGTTTGGAGACTGATGCTACACTATTGGAGAATGATCATTTGACACTTTTGTTTTGAGTTGTGCCTTTGATCGTTTTTGAGTGATTCTTTTGCCCATATGAGAGTTGCACATTTCTGGTATATGAACTGGAAATCTATTCGTGATTTACAAGAGATTTCCTTGTATTAAAAACAAATGAGATCTTGCTTGTTAAAAATGACAAGAACATGGAGAACGTTCTTGGTTTTCTAGATTATGTCAATAACGTTCTTTGTTCAATCTTGTTTATTTTTAGCTCTTTCTTTGAACTAATTTCTCTTTTATTTGCTTTGTACCTAACTTGGATTATTACACTCAAAAGCACATGTTAAACTAACACATAATTTAGAATCGTAATTGGAGTTCTTAATTAACTTATTATTTATTTACATCAGAATATTAATTTGGAGTTTTGTCTCAACAACCTCCCCTTTTTATGTTGAAAAATATGATAATTTAGAGTTCAATTTTGATTCTAATTTCAATCCTAGAGAGCTTAATAGCTCCCCCTCATACTATGCTTCAGATTTATCAAAATATAATTTCATTAATCGCATCTAAAAGCATATTTACATACATTCAGTTTGGCATAGATTCAAATAGTTTTGAAATATGTAGAAGTACAATTTACAAAAGGACTTCTTAATTACATATTAGATTAAAATAACGCTAAACTAATATCCCCTTTTTTCACAACAAAAAGGAGTGGAAGAAAAAATGTAAAGCTAATCCTATTTAGAGTGGGAGGGAGAAGATCCTTCAGATGACGATGATCTTGAAGGTTATAGGACAATATGGAAGGAAGGAGGAGGAACCAAAGGAGGAGGATCAATCCCTAACTTTGGAGCAAGCTGGGTAGTCATCCATTCCCATAAAGTTACAAATTCCATGCCTTGATGGATTTGTCGAGCCATGATAGTCTATAGGACAACCATGATGGATTGGCTGGTGGAGTCCTGTTGGCCTTTTTGTCGCTTAGCATGGCTTTGTGAACTGTCCTTGGGTGTTTTGGGAAGATTGGAGTGAGATGGAGTTGTAATAGTGCAAAAAGATGAGAGAGTGGAAAATGAGGTGGCAAAGGTAGGAATGGTCGTGAATAGTGATGTTGTGGGACATTTGGATGGTCCTGGAGTGTCGGGAAAGTTCAAAAATTGACTGATTCCGAAAATGGAGGAAGTAGTCTTTTGAAGGGAAACGAAAGCAGGTAACATGACAAATAAAGTGTGAAATGGCAATTGTGCACACATGTCACTGAGTGGGTTATAGTGAGGAGGGAAGTTGGTTGCAGTAGATGATGTAGGTTAAAAGGATGAAGGGACAATTGGTGGAGACTGTTTTATTGGGACAGTTGTGGACGCACCAGATTTACGCTTCCACACCAGATTTACGCACATAGCAGTTTGTCTTGAGATAGGTGGAAGACAGAGCGCTTTCTCTTGAGAGAGGTGCAAATATAGGAATGTGATTTATTGAAGACTGTTACTTCATGTGAGACACATTCTTTGAGGAAAACTTGGAGATTTCGATGGTGGAGGTTTCAGTGGATAGAGGGACTTCAAAATACCTAAATATTCTTTATAATAGCATTTCATACGGGAATGTGTTTTTCCCATAGTCCTTCATAGTGGCAACAATCATATTTTGCAGCATGATAAAGGGTAGGTTAACCCTTTTGCACGTGAGGAGATGATGAATGATCAGATCATCATTGTTAGAGACATAGTCGTGACTTCCATAATGCGGTAGTATGGAGTTTTGGCTGATGTTGTTAAACACCTTACAAATGGGCTTTAAGGATGTTGACAAATGGTTTTTCCAGCCCTCATGAAAGTTTTCAACAAGAAGATCCTTCATCCTCATATTGAGACTTGAGTATCAATTGTTGCCAAAGACAGAAGCTCCGTCATTTGGGAGGTTGAGGATGGTGGCTAGAATATTAGGGGTATGACGAATCTCAATACCCTTGAGAGTGGTCACAAAGAGTGACTTCTCACAAAATGTTTGGGCTCTACAATAGAAGGTCCTCACCATATCCGGGTAATAGTAGTCAGAGATTTGCAAAAATTTGGTCCAACCAAGAGCATCTGTATGGGTTTGATGGAAGTGCCTTCGACGAGCAAGCTTTCAAGCAAGAAAACACGACCAATTCCTACATAAGTATTTTGGGGAAAGCGTATTTTGGGGCTAGTTTTGGGTGGGTGGGTGGGAACTGGAGAACATTATGGATTTATAGTAGGAGGAGCATAACGCTCTAATGAGGCAGAAGGAGAACGTTCTGGAGAAGGTGGAGAACCTTCTCGAGGCTTTTGCTTATGAGCAGTTGCTTTGCCTCTTTGTGGATTTTTTTAGCTTGTTTTTTTTTTTCAAAAACTAGGAGAGAGTAATGGTAGTTTTGACCTTTAATTTTTGTGTTGATGAATGTTTAGATGGAGACAGTTGAAAGGGTTTTGAGGATGAGAAAATTTCATTCATAGATTTTCTCTTTTGGTTTGGGGTGTGGAGAAAGAAGGTACAGTTGAGGGTTTTGAGGATGGTTCGGATGGTTTGATAGGAGTTGCTACCTTTGTAGGGTTTGGTGTGGAAGGCTCAGAATCTTCACTATCAAAGATGACGAAGATTGTAGTTTTTGAGGGTTGAGCTTTTGAGGTACCGATTCCAACGGATACTCTCATGGTTTGGGGTGTGGAGAAAAAAGGTACAATTGAGGGTTTTGAGAATGGTTCAGATGGTTTGATAGGAGTTGCTACCTTTGTAGGGTTTGGTGTGGAAGGCTAAGAATCTTCACTATTAAAGATGACGAAGATTGTAGGTTTTGAGGGTTAAGCTTTTGAGGTACCGATTCCAGCGGATACTCTCATGGAGAGTCTATTTGGCTCCGTAGGTTTAGGGAAAGATGAACATAGGTGAAGGGGAACTTCATTTAGGTTTGGAGGAAGACATTGAAAAAGAGGGGGAAGAACAATTGACAATGGGTTAGGGTTGGAATCTTATCTAGGGTTGGATTTAGGAGAGGAAGATAAATAATTTGAAAAAGTTTTGTCAGATGATTCTTGAGTAGGAGTTGGTGTTGGTGGAAGTGATGGTGATCGATTGTGAAATTGTGAAGAGGATAAAAGTGCATTAGGGCAAGCGTTCTTTCGAGCAATCATTTTAGTACGATCCATTTCAAAAAAATTCAGGAAATAGTTTGAAGGTTTTGAAAAGTTTGGGAGTTGCAGATTTTGGAATAAGAAAACTATTTTTAGGGAAGATGAATAAATGTGATGATGATTTGCAGTTTTTCCACTTTGTTGGAGAAAGTGAAGTGACTTATTGGTGTTGGAAAAGAGGAGAAATGACAGCATAAAAGTGCTTTTGCAGACAAGAAAACATGTCTCATTAATGCCACGAAAAAGAGGTTTTTCTGATTTTTGAGGAGAAAAGGAGAATGATGCACGCTAATGAAAAGAAATAGAGAATTATGCGCGCAGAAAACGCATAACGTTTAACTTTGATAATTCTCATTTTTTCTTTGATAAAATTAAAACTTTTCTCTATAAGGGGCTTGGTAAAAATATCAGCAAGTTATTTTTTGAGAATCAACAAAGATTAATTTAACTTCTTTTTTATCAACATGATCACAAATAAAATGATGCTTTATTTCTATGTTTTTGGATCTTGAATGTTGAATGAGATTTTTTGAAAAATTTATAGCATTTGTATTATCATAGTAAATTGAAACACTTGAATAACTTTGAGAGTAGTCTTCTAGATGATTTTTAATCCAAAGAACTTGAGAGCAGCAGTATGTAGTTGAGACATATTCAACTTTAGTTGTTGAAAGAGATCTCGTGTTTTGTTTTCTGCTTGGCCTGCTTATTAAAGCTTCTCCAAGAAATTGACATGCTTCACTTGTGGTTTCTCGATCAATTTTATCTCTACCATAATCACCATCGCAGTAAGCTGCATGATCAAAATAAGAACTTTTTCTATACCAAATGCCAAGATCAGTAATACCAACGAGATATCTAAAAATTCTTTTTACTGTTGTTAAACAAGATTCTTTAGGTGTTGATTGAAATCTAGCACATAATCTTACTGCAAACACAATGTTAGGTCTACTAGAAGTTAAATATAGCAAAGATCTTATCATGCTAATATACTCTTTTCATAAATAGATTTTCCATTTTTATCTTTGTCTAATGAACAAGATGGATGCATGGGAGTAATCATGATTTTGGTTTCATTCATTTTATATTTGGTTAATAAATCTTTAATATATTCTTCTTGACATATAAAAATGCCATCTTCGTGTTGCTTAATTTGCAAGCCAAGAAAATATCTTAATTCTCCCATCATACTCATTTCAAATTTACTTTGCATGAGTTTTGAAAAAGCATCACACATTTTCTCATCAGTTGAGCAAAAGATAATATCGTCAACATACACTTGAGAGATAAGTAAATCAATTTTATCATTTTTCTTGAATAGTGTAGTGTCAGTTTTTCCTCTAGAAAATCCATTTTTGATTAAAAAAAAAAGAACTAAGTTGATCATACCAAGCTCTTGGTGCTTGTTTTAAACCATATAGAGCTTTGGTGGGTTTAAAAACATGATTTGGTTTTGATTGATCTTCAAAACCGGGAGGTTAACGCACTTAACTTGTTCAATTTAAAAGCCATTTTAGAATGCACTTTTAAGATCCATTTGAAATAGTTTAATAAGCTTATGAGATGCATATGCAAGAGGAATTCGTATAGCTTCTAACCTTGCGATGAGAGCAAAAGTTTCATTATAATATATACTTTCGTGTTGATTGTAACCTTGAGCAACCAAATATTTCTTTGTTTCTCATAACCTTACCTTCTTCATCTAGTTTATTGAAGAATACCCGTCTTATTCCTATGATGATTTGATCTTGTGCATCTGAAACCAGATTTCGTACTTCATTCTTCTCAAATTGAAGAAGTTATTCCTTCATCCCTTCAATCCAAGATTGATCAACTATGGCTTCTTTGATTGAACTTGGTTCAATTTGGGTGATCATTGTCATGTTGTTGTTGTCATCATCCTGAAATGACATTCTTGTTTTAATTCCATCAGCAGTATCTCAAATGATTTGATTTTGAGGAAGATCACTAATTATTTTCCAGCTTTTGGGAGGAGAATGAAATAGATATTGTTTATCAATATGGGTATCATGGAGAACATTCTGCAATTATTGTTGCCCATAATGATATTCTTCTTCCTCATCTTTTTTACTCAAATCAATATCATCAAATTCATCAAATAATATATACATGTTGATTTTAATAATTTTGGTTTTAAAAAATTGAAAACACGATACCCTTTAAAATCGGTTAAGTAACCCAAAAATATAGTTTTGTCCGATTTTGCATCAAATTTTTCAAGAGTTTTTTTGTTGTTCAAGATATAACAATAATAACCAAAAATGTGAAAATATGATATATTTGGCTTCTTGTTTTTCCAAATTTCATATGGTGTTTTGTTTATAATCTTTCTTATGGATACATAGTTCATATGGCTTTCTGTTTTGTTTACGATTTTGCCCCAAACTTTCCAAGAGTTTCTTTATTGTTCAAGATATAACAATAATAACCAAAAATGTAAAAATATGATATGTTTGGTTTCCTATTTTTGCAAATTTCATATGTGTTTTGTTTATGATCTTTCTTATGGATACACGGTTTAAAACATAGCATGATGTATTGATAGCTTTAGACCAAAAATATTTTTCAACATTAGACTCTTCCAAGATTGTTCTTGCCATTTCTTATAAAGTTCTATTTTTTCTTTCAACAACTCTATTTTATTGAGGAGTTCTTGCACATAGATTATAAGCAATTTCAAGTTCTTCAAGGAAGGTTTTAAAAGAGGCATTTAGGAATTCTCCTCGATGATCACTTCTTATATAAATGATGCTGGAATCTTTTTATGTACCTTTTTAATAAATATTTTGAAAGCATCAAAAGCATCATCTTTTTATTTTAAAAACAATACCCAAGTGTATCACGAGAAATCATCAACAATAACAAAACCATATTTCATTCCTTCTAAACTTGTTGTTTTAGCAGGGCCAAATAGATCTATGTGAATTAGCTCAAGAGTTCTGTTTGTGGAGATGAACTCTTTTGAATGAAAATTGTTTTTGACTTGTTTTCCTTTAGCACAAACTTTACATACTTTATCTTTTTCAAAATTCAATTTTGGTAATCCTCTAACAAGTTCTAGTTTTTTAATTTCTTAGATAGATTTCAAGCTAACATGGCATGTCCGCTTATGCCAAATCCATTTATCTTTATTGATAGACATGAAGCATGATTCTTCAGGTAGTTCTTCAAGATATAAAACATAAATATTTTTCTTTCTAGTTCCAAAAAATAGTACTTTCCCATATTTTGTTTTTATGATTTCACATAGGTTAGGTTTTAAAATAACTTCAAAGCCATTGTCACATAGTTGACTTATGCTTAAGAGATTATGTTTCAAACCTTCCATATATTGAACATCAGTTATTTGGGCATAATTTTTATTATCAATTGTTCATTTACCTTTAATATGAGTTTGATTATCATTCCCAAAGGTGACTAATCCTCCATCTTTCTTGGCGAATGACATGAAGCAGTTTTTATCACCTGTCATATGTCTTGAACAACCATTGTCCAAGAACAATGGCTTTTTCTCGACATTTTGAAATCCAACCTGTATGATTTGTTACATTAACTTTAGGTGCCCATTTGATCTTGGGTACTTGAGGGTTAGTTTTGAATTTTGATTCCTTCTTAATATGGCATGTTGATTCATACTTGAGATCCCATGATTTTATAAAATGTTTTAGTGGCTTTAATGAAATTTAACAGATCATTTTTAAGAAGTTCAACTTCAGCTTCAAGGAGAACGTTCTCCTTTTGAAATACATAATGTTCTTAGCTTTCTTGATTTTCAGTTTTAAAATCTTTGAGTTGAGATTCTTTTAGATTTTGAATGATCTCTTTAAGTTTATCATTTTGAGCTAAAATTTCCTTTTTCTCTTCTTTTTATTTGTGAAATTTTTCTTTTAAAGAACTGTACTTTTAAACAAGAAAGTTTGAATCGTTTAGCAAGTTGTCAAAAAAAATTTCCATTTGTTCATCTCATAATATTATACTCATGAATTCAAACAGTCTTTTACTCTTACCTTATTTCAATGCTTTCTTAGAGACAGAAATCAATGGTATTTTTCAACAGAAACAGAAGATCAACAATGTATAGCAACGATTTGAAAACAAATGGCAAGTTCACAAAATCGCTGAGACACGATTGATAAATTATGTGAAGCATAAAAACCAATGTTAAATGATTAATAATAACTTTATGAGCAAAAATAAAGTCAAAACGACGGACAAAAATTGCATAAAAAGCCTCACCTACTCATTGGAGTGCCGGAAGAGTTAGACGCTGACTTCACTGAAGAATGTAAATAAGTAGTGGTTCTTAAAAGTTTTAACGAGTGAAATTCAAAAATAATGTCATTTGTTTTAAACAACAAAAGTGATGGCCATAAAGTGCTAAAAAAAGGTCCACCAAAGGAGGAAAAACTATTGTTTCAGTCATCATTCTTCTAAGAGAATAAAGGGTTAAATATGACAATCCACCGCCGCAACCAACGACAATCAGGTATTGGCAGAAAATACAACTCATGGTTGCACACCGTTGGAGAAGAAGAGGGAGTTGCGATTTTTGGTTGAGGGGTATATGTGAAGACGGAAGGAAATTTGTTTATCTTGCTATTAGAGAATGAACCAAACAAAATTGGAGAATGTTAGGTTAGTGTGTTGCGGCATGACTCGGAAAGAGAATCAGGCTGTGTCTTTCAGGAAAATAAGATAGATTTATCTCGAAAAATTTTCTTTGTACCCACACTCTTATACCTTTACCCCCAAAATATGAGCGAATTGACCATTTTGTCCTCGTATAAATAATAAAATCTCCACAAAATTTTCATTTCACATTTTGACATTTCCGGAACAGAGAGTAAGTGTTTTTTCAAAATTTCCAGAAAAGTTGAAAAACAAATTTTCACGTACAGAACTGTACTCCGGAAATCTTGGAATGAAGTTTTCCGGTACAGAAGGTTTTACTGGAAATCTTTGATGAAGTTTTCCGGTACAGAAGAGTATTTCGAAAAACTTATTTTTGAGTTCTTTAGTACATAAGGTTAACATTTAAAAAAATTAAAAAACTAAAAAAAAACAAAAAAAACAAAAAAAAAAAAGTCTGTACCGTATAAGTTTTCCAAAAATAATAAAAAAAAATTGAGGATAATTTTAATATTTTTGAAATATTTTGGGGTATAAAGAAAACTTTTCATTTATCTCAAGATGTATCGACGTGAACTTTACTATGAGAGAGGTACTGGGTTTAGGCCATTATAAAAGCTGAGTAATTACAAATCAAAGAACCAAATGTAAGTAGAAAGAACCAAAAGCATTACAATTTTCATTTATTTATTTGTTCCAAAGTAATAATTTCCTTTTTTATTCGATCTATTATAAATAACTATATTTCATTGTAACTACTTTATAAAATGAAGAATTTCAATTTTGTCCGTCTAATTAAAAATAATTTTAAAAAATAAATAATAATATATTTAATAAATATTTTGTAATTATTATTATTAAATCTAAAAAAATATATCATTTTATAAATTTGAAGCACATATTTATCTGAGTTTCCATTATATTATTTATGGTACAAAAAAATGAAAATTAAAAACAAAAAATACATTTTTTTTCTTGCTACACGTCTCCCCTGCCCCTTTTTCTTTAACATGTTTCCTTATAACTCCCCCTGTTTTTCTAATGCAAAAAGTAGCTCCCGCTCCCTTATCAATTTCTTTTATCCTAATAATATCATCATCTTTATCATTGCTACACTCAATATAAAAAAAAATAAGCCACATATTTCTCTAATTACATGAGGTTGTTAAATATTTATTTTAAAACAATAAAAATTTAAATCTCAATTTATTTATAGAAATATAAATTCATCATTTAAATTTATATTGAGATCAATAAAATCAACTACCGAAGATTCTTTTTTGTTTCTTTCATAGACTCATAACATAGAATAAATTTAAAAAAGGTTTGTGGGATTATGAGAAAATATGAACGAGAATAGTAAAGAAAGAACAATTTAACTCCATCATCGAAACTATATATTTTAAAATTAACAACAACAAAAAAAGAAAAATAAAAAATAAAATTAGATACAAATAGCATCATATTTCATCGTCACTTCATCTATCATCCACCGGATCCGAAACCATTACTAACGTCTTGCTTCGTTGCTGCCACATCACTTTTATGTTTAAACTTTTAATTTTTGTTATTTTATTCCTCTTAAAGGCTGCCTTTATGTTTACGAGGTTTCTGATTTTAAGATGATTCATTTTATTTATTCATAATTAAAAATGAAATCTTTTAATTATTGTTATATTAATGTATTGAAAGTTGAACTATATGACATATCACCTCGCACAAAGTGTCCATATCATTAAATCTTACGAAAATTATTTTCAAAAATCAAATCAAATAAACTCTTGTTTCAAATTATTATGACATAAATTATGATAATTTTTGATAATTCGATAATTTTTTATAGTTCAATAATTTTGAAAACTCGTTTTAATTTTTAATAAATTAATAATTATACAAAATTTATTTTAAAGTATTAAAAATATGTGACATTTTTTTAATTTTTGAGTAGTTATACAAGTTGTACAACTTGATGATTTAAAGTATCATTTTATAATTAAAATAATAAAATTATTCTTAAATAGATTAATTAATTGTGATATCTTTTTAATTCTTGAGTTTTTTGAGACATGAATTGTCTCTTAAAACTCACATTTTAAAATAATTATTTAAATCAAATACAACATTCAACGCATTTGTATTTTTTACTCAACAACTACGTAGTTTTGATTTCACTATGAGATTACATTTTGTTAAACACATTAATAAAATATTTTTTTTTTCTCTCTTTCTTAAACACAAGTTTATTTCCAAATCATATTCAAAAAATTAGTTGATATTTATATTTAATAATAAGGAAAAATAAATATATTTAAATTAATATTAACTTTGAACAATTAATTATAAATAATCGTATTTTAACTAATGTTGTAGGATGTTAATACATTTTCTACGCATAATTGACTCTTAAACTCAAAATTAGTTTCAAATACTTTTTTTTAAAAGAGTTTAAAATATTTTTTATTTTAAGTTAATTTTAGTAGCGACTCCATTAAATTTAAAAAACACTTAGAATTTTAAACCACGACATAAAATATTAAATAACAATAATAATAATAATAATAATAATAATAATAATAATAATTCTAATAAAACATTGTAACGTTAACATTATAAAGGTATACATCAATAACTAATCTCAGTAAAATATTAATAATTTAGTCAAATTACTACGTTAAAGACACAAAACCAAACACATAGAAAATTATCGCATCACATGACAGAATAAATTATATATAATATTAAAATATAATTAAAAAAAATTCAGGGCACTACAATGTTGATTTTCATTGATATTACTCGTGGTGGTTGGAATTTTGATTTAAAGGTGGTGGTGTGGTTTTTGACGAAGATAAATAAGGCACTTTGAGTCCTAATTCAGGTTACGAATGAAAGAGGAGTATGTGAGGAACAAGAACATGATGATGGTGTTGTGTGGCACTCATTATAGTGCCTGAAAATAGCTTTAGACGAGAGACATGGAGCAAGTTTGATGAAGATGATTATTCGGTCATGGCGGCAATGAATCACATAAAAAAGAATAAAAAATAAAAAGGGAAGTAGAAGAATGCGTTGGTGATTTAAGTTGTGGAGAGGGGTGCAACTAGCAATTACCTATGTGCATAAGTAATAAATTAAAAGGCCTCGAAGAGAGTAATCCAAAGTCCATGTTGAAACAATAAAAGAGAGTTTGTAGCAAACGGGTCAACAGTAAAAGAGGGGTGTAGCAAACGGGTTGCAGGTGCAAATAAGAAAGTCAATTACAGTACAATAAAAGCAGAAGTAGAAAACAAGGTGTAAATAGCAATATGACTCAAAACAAATTTTAAAAAAGTTTTTAATAATTTATTTTACGTATATACTAAAAAGTTTTTCTTTAAAATTCTCATTTGACATAATATTAGTTTTTCTTAAAAAAAATAAATTAATAAATATAAATTATAAAATTTGAATCAATGTTCTATAAACAAAATTTGATAATTATGGTACATAAGACTAAGATGAAATTATTTAATTTTAACCTTAACATAGATAAAAGGGAATAATTCGCAATAAATTATAAAATTACTTTCATTTAATTTCCCATTCAATATTGCTATGATTGCATAAGAAAATTTAAAATAGTATAGCATTAAACTTTATTCCCCCTGTAGAATTCAACCAAAAAACCTCTCCCATAATTCATAGTTGCATAGAAAAATCTCTTCTACCCACAGGAAGGCTAAAGGTACATAGAAAAAAAAATGTTGCTAAAAATATCAAACCGTTCACAATCAGCAATAAATAATATCCTTATTAGTCTTTTACCAAACCGTCACAGAATCTCTTTATTTTCAGTTCAGGTCCCACCAACCTAAGCCACAGATTACATATTTAGAAATTACTATTTTTCAATTCTTTTGGCTTTATTATTAATGTTGAACATCTATATAAACTTTCTCCATTGGAAAAAGGCTCCTTTCATTGTACATTTATCATCATATCTCTCTTTTCTCCCTATCATATCTCAAAATCCCTACTTTTTCTAAACCTTTATTTGATCATGCATTAGATCATCTAACAAATTCCTAAGACTTCTATTTTTAGAAGGCCCCACAAAGATAATTAATCCCACTTTTTAAGTATCTACTATTATATTATAAAATTTAATCCGGATGTATTATTAGTATAAAAGAATTTATACCGTAAATTGCTATAACCATTAAATTATAAAATTATTTAATTTTAATCATAACAACTTGAATATCAAATATAAATTGTTATGATTTGTCTAAAGTGTAACACTTTTAAAAATTGACAATAATACCAAAATTAAATTAAATATATTATTATACATGTCAAATGGATTGACTCAACTCATCCAAGTGGACCAAAATATATCCATTAGCCAATGTCGTTTGACATTTTGTAATTTGATGTGAATATTTAGCATGGTCTGGCCAATGTAGTCTAGGAAGGCTAATGAGTCGGTCTAGCCATTTTTCGTGTTTTTATAAATTTAAAACTTGAAAATTGGATAAGAAAAAAAAAATTCTCTCAAACTATCAAAGTAAGCAACACATAATACCACAACAAAGAATGAGACGGTGGCACTTGCACTAGATTTTACGAAGTCTTAAATTTTCAGTTTTTAAGTGTTTCTTGTTTCTAATTTTAGGTATTTTGTTTTGTAAGTGAATTGAGTTGCTAAAAAAAATTAAGGTGAATAATATTTTTCTTTTAAAAAATAATTCAATCTAAAACGTAAAAGATCAGTACAATCAGACTTTATTTTTAAATTAAATCAAATGGACGAAATAATTAAATACACTCGAATATTCTTAAGTATTATTCTATATTATTTTCCCTTGAAAATATTATTTCTTTTAGTTTTTATTATAATTATAATAATAATAATAATAAATAAAATGGATCACATAAGTTTAAAAAAAATTAAAAAAAATGGATATTTTGATCCGTGAAACCTAAAAATGTGTTTAAAAAAAAAAGAACCATAAAAGTTATTTAATTTTTTTTCTGGTATAAAAGATAGTTAATATTTTCTTGATATTAAATCATTAAGAACATATTATTAGAATTTAGAACCATTAATAGTATTATAGTATTAAAATATTAATTACGTGAAACTTTTGAAATAACTCAGTTTTTTTTTCTTTATTTTTGTCTGAACAATATTCTACAGTTAATAGTCATAAATTTTCAATATACACCAAGAAAGTGTTGAGCTCAAATAATGGGATTTTATCTCCTATTTTCAAATGAACAAATCATTTTTAAGTATAATATAAATCATTCTACTAATATCATTAGAGGAGATAAATATAAACTTTTTTTTAAAATGAACAAAAAATCATATAACATTTTTCCTACTCTACACTTAGATATCAAGGCATCCCTAAATATTTTTTAACTATAAAAAATATTGTATTAGTCACAATAAGAGCCTTATTTTTTAGCTCAAAAACCCTATCATGGCCATCCAGGTAATAGACGATACAACAACAAAAAAACTTAATTCTTCAAATTTGTGAAACAGTAATTTAATATTTAAATTAAAAAATATCATTTAATTTAGTGTCCTCTTTCAAAATATTTCTTTAATATATATCCATCAAAACAAATAAAAGACCTATATATTCATTTAAAATTATGGTGCAAAAATTATTGATATTTTTCAATTTACGAGACTAAATTATTATTTAGTAAATTTAAAATACTAAATCAATTTATTCTTATAATTTTGAAAACTAAAATGTTTATTTACTCTAAATAAAAAAGATGACACTTGTCTATTTATGCTTAATAAGTAGTAATGAGAATATATCAAACTATCC
>JBBPBS010000629.1:915279-947780 GCA_037974835.1 Cicer judaicum | reverse complement strand
TTTTATGTATTTGATGTTTTTATTTTTAATGTTTGTGATGCAGAGTGCTTCATACAGAAGATTATGGGGTCCAGTAAAGCGTCTTGAATCTTTATATCCTGATTCAAATCCAAGAGGGGATTATTCTGGTTAGTTCAACTTTTCATTTTAGTGATAAACCTTTCTATTATTCTACTAAATCAAACTATGGATTTGATTTTATGCTTCTGCTTTATTGACAATAATGTGAACTTTTGGTGGTGGGAAGGTTTGATTTTCCATTTTTCTTTTTGCAAAGTGAGTTTTGAGTGTTTGATTCTAATCTGTTTAATGGAGGGAAAAAGGCTATTTGTAGCAATTTTTGGGATAATTTTTTGTTTTGTTTTTGTTTTCTAGATTCTTTTGAATCACAGTAACTATGAACATAGGAATAGGATTATTAGGTTATGATGCTTCTTCTATGAAATTCATGATAGGGGATTGTGACATTGTTTGATACATGTAGGTGTAGCCAGCTCTCTGGTCTGTCTTGTTAGGAAGAGATTTTGAGCGAATCACCAATTTAATCACTGAAAGTTAGGACTCGGCCAATTTGATCTTTGAAATTAATGAAATTCCACCACATTAGTTCCAGTGTGGTTAAATGGCGCTGCCATTCCGCCATGGCGTGACAAAGTTTTGGAAAACCACCATAGGCAATTTGTGAAGGAATGCCCGCCATGGTAGCGCCATAGGCTGCAATGGCGTGTTTATATGGAAGATTTTTTGGCTTCGGATTCCACCATCGACAACACTGGTTAGTTCCTTTGGGACAACTGTAGAGACTAATTTAAGTGATTCAAAAGGACTAACGCGAACAGTGATTTTCAATTTAAGAGATGATTTTGGAGTTTGTTAATTTTGTTGATGATGTTTTTAGTAATACAGCAGGTATGTATGTAAGCATATGCAATGCTGTATAAAGCACTGGCACAGACACGAATATTAGTCACGACATTGACTGTGTTATAGGAGTCAGTTATAATTTAAGAAAACAAAAGTGATTAAATGTAACCATGTGTTGGTGTTTGACATCAACACATGTTGGACACAGACATGTCTTCAATCTAAAGTGTTGGTGCTACATAGACAACACCTCTATCAGATCTATATGCAGTGTCTTCTAAATGAAAGTTTGACCATTATGATTATTTATTTCCCTAATTTTGGTTTGTCTCAACACTTTCATGTGTATTGTATTTTATGTTATTTTCTGAGATGTTTCTTTACATCATCCTTATATATGTCTCTTTCTAATATCTATCTAAAAGAAAATATTTCTATCTTTCCTAACAGATCCTGGTTCACAAACAAACGGGTTTATTTTTGTCCGGATACAAGGTGGTTTTCACGAGATCAGGAATTCGGTGAGGTTATTGTTTCAGCTCCTGTATCACATTATCATAAAATATTTAAATGACATTCAACTGAAAGTGCAGTATTATCTGATTTTTTCAGATATGCGATGTGGTTGCGATTTCTAGACTTCTTAATGCTACATTAGCAATGCCTGAAATCCAATCAACAACAAGCAGCAAAGGGATAAGGTTAATTATATGTTCTTCCAAGGAATAATAGAAGCATACATTTAACTCAGTCTGATATGATCTAAGTCTAAATTATTTCTTTTTGTAACTATTTTTGTTCAGCTCTCAGTTCAAGAGTTTTGCGTACTTATATAACGAGGACCAATTTATATTCTCATTAGCGAAAGATGTAAAAGTTGTGAGAACTCTTCCGAAATATCTAAAGGGTGCTAGGAGAAAGAAGGAGATTCCTGTATTTAAAGTGCCATATTCGGCATCGCCTTTTTATTACTTGCGTCATGTTCTTCCGGTACTAAAGAAGCATTCAGTGGTTGAACTAGTTGTTTCCAATGGTGGATGCTTGCAGGTTAGAACAACTTATGCTTCATGTATTATGTCCATAATTTGTCTTAAATTTTCCTTACCAGAACTCAAATTCAGAAGTGAATTTGTTCAGATTTGTTTATTGTTTTTCAAAGGAGTGTGTACTAATTCTCCACACCATTTAGGTTGTTTAAATTTGTCCGTACTGTGCCTTATTATTGTTTCTCTTTCAGGCTATTCTTCCTCCCTATTTTGAAGAATATCAAAGGCTGAGATGCCGAGTTTCTTTTCACGCTCTTCAATTCCGACAAGAAGTTCAGGAACTTTCCGCTAAGATTTTGCAGAGGCAAGACAAACTTATTAATTGTCACATCTTATGTTTGTTTTTTCTTCTCTTTCATAATACTTTTCCTCTTCTTTCGGTTTCTGAATATTTCATCGTGATATAATTATAGGTTACGAGCTCCTAGTCGTCCGTTCATTGCCTTTGATCCTGGCATGACTAGAGAGTCTTTAGCTTATCATGGTTGTGCCGAACTTTTCCAGGTATATAATTCGATCTATGATAACTATCTCTCTTAACAACCTCCTCAGCTTTTTCATATCTGAACTTTGATGATGACTTTTAATTATTTGCTAGGATGTGCATACCGAACTCATTCAACACAAAAGATCTTGGATGATAAAACGCGGGATTGTCAAAGGGAAGCTTTCAGTCAACTCAGCCGAAGCAAGACTTAATGGTTCCTGTCCTTTAATGCCTGAGGAGGTGAGAAAATATATTTTCAAACTTCTTGACAAGGCTAATTTTTCAGCGTCAATGAATTGGTTGGAGCGACTCACGAATCTTTGGTCAGGAATCGTTGTTGCAATTTTATACTACTTTTATAAGTTTAAATACATGTTTAGCCCCTGTTAATATAGCAAATTTTGGTTTTAATCTCTGTAATTTTTTTTCTCGCTTTTCGTCCTTGTAAAATCAGGGTTAGTGGACTACTCGTTCGAAACTCTAACTTAGTGACCAAGAATGAAAAAAAATCTGATTCATGATTCTGATCCACAATTCTGATGTATTGCAGATTGGTATTCTTCTGCGTGCCTACGGATACTCGAAGGATGCAATTATATATGTATCTGGAGGAGAAGTCTTTGGCGGTCAAAGAACATTGATTCCTCTTCACGCAATGTTTGATAACGTTGTTGACAGAACTTCTCTTAGTACTCCGTGGGAGATGATTAAGATCTACGGAAAAGAGGTTAACCTTGTTAATCCACCTCCCGGACCACCGCCTTTCGAAGAAGTGAAAAAGCTTGCGGCTTGGAAGAATGCTGGTCCCCGTCCCCGTCCACTTCCTCCCCCTCCAGCACGGCCAAAATCGTATAATATAGAGGGTTGGTGGGGTTGGGTAGCTGAGAGCGATAATGAACCTGATAGTACAGTTATGGAATTGAGGACTAATGCACATAAATTACTATGGGAGGCTATTGATTATTTGATTTGTGTAGAGGCTGATGTGTTCATCCCTGGATTTGATCGTGATGGGAAGGGCCATTCAAATTTTGCTAGCTTAGTGATGGGGCATCGGCTATATCAGTCAGCTGCATCAAAGACATTTAGACCTGACAGGTAAATACTACCTCTATCCGTATTTATAAGCCTCTTTTGACAAAAAAATATGTCCCTAAAATAAGCTTTATTTCAAATTGCTAGATACATCTATTGTTTTCTTACAAATATACCCTCAATTAATATTACTAAGTATTGTCAAAGATGAAAAAGTCAGAATTGAACACGTTCATACATCAAAAGGGCAATTTATAAAAATTCATACACAATTTACATGTTCGAAATTACTTTGAAACGCCATACAGTAAGTTTTCTTAATCAGTCACAAGTTGGATTTCAAAAGCTTGAAAGTTTCAAAATATTTCATCTCATTTCTTATATACTTAGTGGAAGATAACACAAACTTGCATGTATTTCCAAGTAAACCCTGAATGTAATGCTAAGTAAACCTTCAAGTTTGTCCTCCAAAGTTATGTGCCTCTGCATTAGTTCTCAATGTTTGGATCATTTAGCTATCTTTGAAATTGAAACATCATAATCACATTAGTATTCTAAATTTTTTGTCACTATATAAGTTTTTTATGACTTTATTTGTCACCAAACTTGTCCTTAATTAATCCTTCATAAAGGAAAATTCTCAAATAATTATAAAACAAAAGATTAAGTGATGCTAGTTTAAAAAAAACGAATATTTGTTATTTTAATACCTTGGAATCATACTTCTGTTGATGCAGAAAGGAAGCTGCTAAACTTGTAGATGAGATTCGCGATCACATGTATCAAGCAAATCGTACGTGGCTTAAATCAGTTCGCAGGCATTTGCGAAAAACATTACTCGATGGAATAATAGAAGCATCAAGGAAATCAAAACCATTATCCTTTCTCTCTCATCCAGTCCCCGAATGTTCTTGTTCGCGGCACGACACCTCCTTTGAAGCATCAAAGAATTCTTCAAGTACTTTATCTTCCCAAGTTTCGACAACACTAGGTGTTACTCACCAGTGTCCTGCGTGGATGGACACTGGTCCAATTTCTCAATTGAAAGATAAGGAAAATGAAGATGATGATGATGAGGACGATTCTTTATCTGGTTTATTCTTTAGACAAAGTGGTGGAAATAATGAAGGTGATGGAGATGTAAATGCCAAAGAAGAAAATCAATTTGAGGATCAAGAAGAGCTGGAGGGTGGCGAAAAATGACATCCAAGATAATGTGTTGATGGTTCATGTGACGATTGATAATGGTTTCACATTCTCCAGAATCATGTACATAATTGGTTGTTGCTTCCAACTGCTGCATGCCAGATATAGTTTTCGGCGAACAAAGGAGTAAATCCATTAATATCCGGCCTTACTCAGGAAACCTCCTCCCCTGTTACTAATAAAAACCACACATGATTTCAGACATACACATCCGAACAGCATAGAAACTGTTACCTTTTTGGATGTGTACTTCTGAAGTGACTTTAGGGGTGAGAAAAGTAGAGTCCAATATAGAATAACATAGGTGGTTTTTTGTGTGGCTAATTTGGCTCAAGGTCTCAAATATACATTACATGCTAATTTATTGACAAATCAATTTTGATGTAACTTTGCATGATCCTCTTAGTTAATAGTAGGTTTAAGTTCAGATTGAATTATTTACTAGGAGAACCACTATGTAGCACTGAGGAGAAGTCAAATCCAATTTTGTATCTGATGAGAGTAGTAATTCATCCTTTTCATTTATTGACTGAAAAGAACTAAGAAATGGCACTGTGGTACTGTAAACTTTCTTCTATTTTTTCTTTCTTTTACGAGCGAACCAGGAATAATGGTTATATATATATATATATATATATATTCATTTCCATCATGAACATTGATTCTTCTATATTTTGTAACTAGACATAGCAAAATCCTTTCTCACAGAAAATGCAAATTGTTTACTTTGTGAAAATATTTTTTAAAATTTGTGTTAATTTTATCTTCTTATAAGGCAATAAAATACTCTTAAAGTGAACAGCAATTTCTGCATTTGTGTAAATAAAAAATATCAAAAGATTTGTTTTCATTATATTTTAAAAGCATTTCAATTTGTCTTTATTATAATGGTTTACTTCCGAGTCTTTCATTTTATAAGTAAAGACAAAGATAAATGCATTTTTATAAAAATAAAAAAAAAAAACATTTTTAAAAAGTAAACTGATCTTTAATTTTTCTATTTATTTATTTTCTTCCTGTTTTCTCACAGGTCACATAATTTGATTTCTCTAATAAAGTTTCTAAATCACACTATAATTTACATTTGATCTTACAAGTTATACAAACAAAGTTTCTATTTACACTCCAAGGTGATGAACACAGATTTCACTAGCCAACATTGGTGCCAGAAATTATATAGCATGATTGAAATCATCAATACATGCCTTAAAAATCTCAAGCAGACTTTTACCTATCAAAAATGAAAAATACAAGTAGAACCACAATCAAATATAACAACTTGATATTTGTATATACAATTTCAATATTTATTTAATAAATAAATGTTTATCACATAAGTACTTATTATGTATAACTTGGTTCTATAATCAATAGAAGGAATATTAAGCTATTTTCAATATACTTCATAAGATGTTATAATAAGCTATCATAAAAAGCTTATTTATTACAGTAAGTCAAAAACAGCTCATGAATATAGCATAAAATATTTTCATAAATTCTTCTCAGTACTTACACAAATGGTTATGTCATAAACCCAAATAAGCTGTTAATAAGCTCTTCCAAATGCTTATTTCAGAATATCCTTGTTTCAAAACCAGAATCATGAAATATACATTTTATCTATAGATCTACCCAGCATGACAAAAAAAGACCTCATCTACTCAATCTCCCTTTCCCTCAGCTCAGATGAAAAGAATATAGTATTTAAACGGAACAAAATGAACATGAGGAGAATCTCTAGCTTGCTTCTCATCTGAATCTCATTGGACTTAGTTCAGAATCCTCACTGAGGAGAATCTCTAGCTTGCTTCTCGTCTGAATCTCTTTGGACTTAGTTCAGAATCCTCGCTGAAGTAATCAATTCCTGAACATGCCATTGCTCGATCGCTCGCAAATGGATTTTCATGACCCTGAAACAAAAAAATAGTGTATTTAATATTTTCTCCTTTTCTCTTTTACCAGGGCCTGAATTGTGGTATTTTACTCCTTCACCATCCTTAGAACAGATAATGGTGATAAATATTTGGGGGCATTTATTATAAGAGAGTTTATTTGATAAGCATTCAACTTCAGTAAATTATTTGTATTTGGATATACAAGCGGAAAAGTAATTTGCATTCTGACATTTTGTTTTGGTTGAAAATATAATGAGGCAGATGGAAAACAAAGAGGCAACCCCGAAGGGTTACTCTTTGCATTCGCTATTTCCATCAGCTATCTAATAAATGTAATGAGAGTAAACTAAAAACAGTTTATGAATGTATCATAAATTATTTTTTGTAAGTTTTTCTAAACACATACATAAATGCTTATCTCATGAGATCTACTCAAATAAACTCAACCAGTTTTTTTACTGCCTTCGTCTACAAGCTCTAAACTGACCATGTCCAAATATAAAGGATATATATTGAAATTTTTTTCTTCCTTCTCTCTTTTTAATGCATTCCGGCATCATCAGATCATCTAATTATCTCTTAAGTGCAACAAAACAAAAAAAAAAAACTGAATAAACTTTGCTGGGCTCCAGAGGATGACGAAATATAATGTATAAACAAACCTTTGAGCCATATGGGGAGGAGGTTAACCAAGTATTTGTTTGTCTACCAACATCGACTTGCACCGAGACACTGGTCTGGGACAAATCCACACCTGAAGACTGCAGGGCATGTGTGAGAGTACCCAATATTCTGTTTAAACAGAAAACAACCAGTCAGCATCCAATAACGGCCTGAATAATATTGATTCATGTGAAAGAAGTAGGCCTGTTTACTTTCTAAAAACATTTTTCAATTTTCATTTTCTATTTTGTATGTCGGCAGCCGGAATGACAATTGGTTGTAGATTTTTCTATTAATTAGTGATAAAGAAAAGATGAAAGCTGCCTAAAGAGAATACATTTCCACAAACAATGAAAAATGTTTAACCTTTTCTTAAAATTTTCAGAAATATTCAATCAATTTTTATGCATGAAATAGAAATAGAAAACACATAAAGTAAATAGCCCTTAACTTTCTAGAAAACATATTGTTGCACCACTTATTTTGTATGTTGTATGATACAGGAAGATGTTAAAAAGAAAACAATGTCAAGTTGTCAACTGTAGCAAAAACATTTTCTTATGTCAATTTTTTTTATTGTTTTCAAGCATAAAATCTCATTCCATTCTCAGCACAAATGGTGTTCTAATAATTTTTTCAGACGGGTTATATAAAATCTGATCCGTGATAATGTCCTTACAAATTGCGAAGAATAGTAGACAAGGCTCAAGCGGGTAAAATGGTGACCAACAAAGCATATGATTTGAATGTGGAATGACAAGCTTCAACATATTTATGATAGAAGAAACCTTATGATTCTTTACTCGGCCTTTCTGGTCAGCCTTCCATAAGTAGCCCTTTCCAAGCCACCGAAAACCAGCTCATTATACCAATTGATAAGTATCCAAGAACTTGGGGAATCCTACTAATTGTTATGACTTAAGCCCGTGAGGAGAGCCAAACACTAAAGACTAGTCCATTAGATTGGAAAGTCTCATAGTATCACATTGAATATTTGTATCCACTCAATATATGAATCCTAACAAATATATTTGGTATACAACTATGAAGAGACATTATGACTTAAAAACTCGCAAACATAACTGAAATGTAGAATTATGATAATCTCCAAATAAAGATGAGAACATTAGCAATTCCTTTGTACACACATGAACTGTGTTTGCATACTCTAAATAAATAGAGTATTTCAAGCACAAAATTAATATGAAATCAGGGAAGAAATACTGCTCTAAACTTATCAAAGAAACTGTTAGGATGTAGGATAAGGAGAAGTTTGTTAGCATACGAGATTAGTTAAGGAAGTTAGTAGTTAATGGGGTAGCTGGGACTATCAAGTATAATAAATAGGGAGGTTACTGAATATAGAAGGACATTACTCAGTATTGTATACTTTTGGTGAAGAGAGCAGTGACTCTGTTGTGAAGGGGAAACCCTTGGAAGAAAGTTTTTCTCTCCTAATCTTTTCCATTTGCTCAATAAAAGTGTTCTTACTCTTCATAAAAACATGAGTAATTTCTGTGTGTAATGATATCACACACCTATTTATAATTATGCAGCAATAATTACATTCAATGTCTAGGAAGTTGTATTAACTAGGACTACCAACAATTAACCTAGGATGTTGCACAGACAAGCAGTAAAAAAACATACACTGAATTATAACACTATTCAATCTTATTACGAGTTCCTAACGGAAACTCACCTTTGAGAATAGGCATTTGAGATGCTATGTGATCCACTTTCACTTGTCAGCTCCTCTTGTTCCTTCAACGTATTATTTGCAACAATATAGTCGTCCTTGTCCACATTAGATAAAGGCAACTCCGGCATCTGTTGGCTCACTATACTGCTGCTAACAACCGGATCAAACATGTCCAATCGCATTTGCATGGTCATGGGAACTGCTTCTCCGACCAAACCAAGAGTGTGGCCCTTCTCAATAGTTGTTGAGAGGTCAGAATCTATTGAGTTCTGTATGTTTTTCGGAAGTAATGGAGAGACATTGTTATTTTTTTCACGAACAGACCCATTTTGAATTGCTCGAGAAGGATCTGTAATGTTATCTGCAGGTCCGTGATGATTTCTCTGAAAAAAACAGTTGAACATAAATAAATTTAGATGAAGAGCCACTGTTGTCAAGGTTCTAAGTCACAACCAATCATTGTAATTTGTGAGAACTATATCATCAAGGTTGCCAAATGCCTTGATTCACTTCATTCCAATATGCATAAAGGAGACACATGATTTCAAAGAAATAGCATACAACGGTAAAATTCTTAAGCACAAAGGAACTCAAATTCTTGTATGAGAAATTTTATGCATTTGATATCACGAAAACATGACATATGATCGAGTATATTGGCATGGCAGGGACCATTTATGCAACCCTGCTTCATACGAATAAGACTTGGTACTGGTGTTGTTTCTTTTGCATTCAATATAAACATAAATTCTCATACAACTAGACAATCACAAGATTCACAATGCGATGCAACTTTGTAGTTCAAAGCGTCGTGTAAAGATCCAGTTTTAGATACGAGGTTGCATCGCTTGAATCTGAACATTTTCTCGTATATTCACAAAGAGTTGTATAACTATATATAGAGGAGAAACAATGTTGAGATTCCTGAATTTTAGGATCAAGGCCCAAGTTGAACTGGCTTCTAGCTTATAGAAGCATCTAGTAAAAGAAGTCTGTAGTTCTTCCCTTATGTAAAAATCCTTATAAGTTATAAGCTTACATATGCTTACGGATAAGTTAAATCAGTGTTGTTAAATAGTTGCTATAGAGGCGTTATGGCGCTTTAGCAAAGCGGAATTTGAACTAATGCTATTGTTCCGTGATATACTATTTAGTACAAAATATTGTCAAATAGCGGTGCTATACACTGTTGCATAGTTGAATTTGAACAAACCGCTCTTTTCCGCGATCTGCGATTGACAACATTGAGTTAAATGAGTAATTCAATTCATTGAGAGGGTAAATCAACTAATCTCAACACATAGAGGAACAAATCAACTGTTGATATTCCAACACATTCATGATATGTTATGCACATGTAAATAATATCATCCATTGTTTTATTCGTCAATGATTGTTTTTATAAAATTACTTTACCCTCTAGATTGAATTGCAGAGCCAAAACCCACAAATGCATGCTTATATGCCAAAATGAACACATACACTCATGAAAATTGTATAACACCATTCTAAATAACTTTACCCATGGAGTTAATTTCGTCGGCTCCTGATTCCATCCTTCATAAGATTGTTCATATATTTGTAATTTTTCCTGTAGGAACTGAATATACTCAATAACCTGCACATAAAATAAACACGGGAAAAATAATCAGAATTCCTAAGAAGAATATAATAAATCTTTATGATGTAAACAAGAAGCAAACGATTCAATGAAGTACCTCCAACAAGAAGGAAGCTTTATCTCTTTTTTGATCATTTTGAGGTATGAGATCTCTCAGAACCTGAAATCTGGCACACAAATATGTTTCTTTTCAAACATCCAATCATTACTAAATATTAACATAACATCTCAAAAATTTCACTCAAAATATACAAAAATTGAATAAATACCAAAATTGATCCATGAAATTGTAGAGTTGTATCAACCTAGTCCCCCACATTATCGAATTCTAAAACAATCTTGGGTATTGCTAAATATTAATCAAGTTTCTTCTAGTTGTATCAACCTAGTCCCCACATTATCGAATTCTAAAATGATCTCTAGAATTGCTAAATGTTAATCAAGTTTGTTCCTATATCAAATGAATCCCTGACATAATTCATTTAGTTTCAAATTCATCCTTGATATTATCAACCTCTGAAGCACCGACACCTCTAGGATTACGCGTCACCGTGTCCGACATGCGTCAGTGTACGACACCTATACGACAATTGTATGACACCTGTCTATTAAGTCAGACAAGTGTTTGATAAACAAATGTTTTTTCTTTGTTTTGGCACACTTTAGACACCCCTTAGACACATCTCATATGCATATATGGGATTAAAGATGTGTCAACTATGATAGAGAGTTAAAGATATTAAATTTAGATTTTTTATAAATAATTTTCATATTTTATTTAATTATAATAGATAAATAAATATATTTGTATCAGTGTCAGTGTCCTGTACTTTATACATTAGTGGTGTTCATGTGTCCATGTCGAAGACTGTGCTTCATAGTTACCAACTCAATGTCGTTAAAGTCCCTACAAATATCCACTAACTGGGAAATTTGATTAAAATTTTGCATTTTCATACACTATGTTGGAATATAAGTAAAGTGAGAACTAGATTGATACACTCATACAATTAGAAGCACCAATTTGGGTATTTACTAAATTAATTCAAAAGAATACATTTTTTAATTTTAATTTTATTTAAGAATAAAATGATAAATCTTGCCTTTCGTTAATTTTGCTTCTTCTACGCTGCTCAGTTTCTGAATGCTTGGAACGATGAGTGTTAGCCCTTTTCCCCCTGCTAGGTTCATCCCCCTTCACTGCCAAGTCACAACACAACAATAATTTTCATTTTTTAGTTGAAATTAAATTGCGCAACGCAATTAAATCGTAAAACAATAACAAATTTGAAACACCCATCAATTAAAAATTCGTAAAACACTGTTGGGTGAGAGAGAGAGAGAGAGAGATTGTACCATTGTTGTTGATGTTGAGAGAGGAAGAAGTGTTTGATGTAAAGAGGTCTTGTTCGTCGTCGTCATCAACCAATTCTTCGTCTTGATTGCCTTTGGCAGACCTAGCCATTTTCTTTTCTTTCTTTAGAGATGGAAAAAATGTTCTCTAGAAAATCCAAACCAAGAAAGAAAAAAATAAGAAAAAAAGAGTGATTTTAGTTAATGTGCACAACTAGTGCAAGTATTTTTTTCTTAACTAAAAAACAGGATTCAATGGGATGAAATTATATGAATCATTCGTATAATTTAAAATCAATAAATACGAAAAAGAAAAATATGCATACTAACTTATAAGTTGATAAGTAAAATGTCAATAAAATTTGACCAAACATATTTTGAGAAAATTAAAATGTCTAAAATATTTATTTCTTTATAGTTAAATATATGTGTCTTTAGAGTTACACTATAAAAGATATTAAAATTATTGATTGAATTTGTATTGAATCGAAATTTATATGACAATTTAAACTTAAATGAGAATACTCCGAAAAGTGAAAAACAAACAACACTGCAAAAGGTAAAAAAAATTAAAATAATGTTGTACTAAGACGATACAATCAAAAAAAAAAACGTCTAAAAGTAATTAAAAAAAATTGTGAAAGATAATTTTTAAACTAAAAATTAACAGTAAACAATATCTTTTCAATAAAAGAAAGAGAAATAGAACAAAGAAAAAAAAACCATGGAATTTAGAAGTTGAATGACTTGCAAATGTTAGTGTATCTAGTTTAAAATCATTTGTTATCTCTTTTTAAGGTTGAATTACTCTCGAACTATTTCATTTTTGAAAAATAAATTTCAAGATTTAAAAAATTATAATCATATTTTTGAATTAATATAATTTTTTTAATTAGGTTCTTATTTTTAATTTTATTGTTAATCAAAATTAGTAAATATTAATGTGTAATATGACATATCATTCACTTGGAATATGTTTGGGAGTTGAATTTCAGAGAAAATGTGTAATAACTCATTTGATTAAAACATAAAAAATAAAGAGTAATTAAAGTATTAATATATTAATTTAAAAATAAAGAATTTTAATTAAAATAGAAATAAACAAAAAGGTAATATGGAGAATGTCCAATGAATAAAAAGGAGAATTTCCTTCTTTTCCCTCATTTTATCATTTTTTTTATCATTTTCGAAAGAAAAAAAAAAAAATACTCAATCATTCTCTCATTTTTCCCTTCTTTTTCTAGTAACCAGTATGAAGGATAGCCTTATTGTTAGCGTTCACCTTCTCTTCCAATTCTTTCATTTTTCCTTCTCTTCCAAATCTTCCAAGTTCTCTAAAGTCCTCCAAAGCTTCCCAACACCTTGCATGTGGCAATTTGTCTCTTCATCTTTGCGAATCAACTCAAATTAGTGAAGCAGGGAATCCGTCTTCAAGAGGAGCTCAAAGTTGTTTTGGACCAGAATCTTCTTCTTCTTTAATGTCATTTATGTGAGTTCTCTTACATTAACTTCTTTTAGCACGATGTTTTTGGGAATTCATTCACTAAAATTCTTTACTTGTCAGAAATTGTTGTGGGGGCATTATGAGTTAGAAGAACTTAGAGCGTGAGAAAATGAAATTTTTAGCATATAGGTGATTTGAAACTGCACCTCAAGTGATTTTAAAATATCATGCATGTTGTTTGTTTGATCATTGCGTGATTGTTGTGTAGGAAATTTAGGAACTCTCAGAATTTCGAGTAAAGAATTGTAGTTTAATGTGTGAATCATGTTAATGAAGGCAAATGTGCGTGCCTTGGATTCTCCTTCACCATCGCCTATGTAGTTTTGTCTCTAGATGTCATTATGTAACTTTGAGATTTTTGCCTTTGGTTGTTATTTCAAAAACCTTAGTATTTTCACCTCTGATAATTCTTTTGTATATTGTTGCATGTGGTTCCTCACTCATGATTTTGGGCATTTTGCATCTGATAATTAACTTACGTTTTTGGGCATGTTGCCTCTGCTGCTATTTCTCAACTATGAGTATTTCTACTTCTGGTTTCTTCTTTTATTTTTGCCTCTATTAGTTGTATTATGGTTTCTTGTATTTTGCCTCTGGTAAATTACTTTTGTTTTTGTCTCTGGTGAAATGCTTATATTTTACCTTTGATAATGCTCTTCTACTTTGCCCTATGATTTTTCTTCTTTCACCTTACTTCCGATTTTCTACTTCCATTTTTCCTTTGTTGTTTCTCTTTTGTCTTTTATTTGATCAAGCTGCCTCTGATCAAGCTATCTCTAGACACGTATCCTTTGATTATGTATCTGGGCACGTATCCTTTGATTTTGCCTCTAAACATGAATCCTCTAATTCTTCCTATAGACATGTTTCATTTGATTCATCCTCTGGAAAAGTATCATCTGAACACATACCCTTTGATTCTGCCTCTGGACACGTACTCTTTGATTCTGCCGCTGGACACATATCATCTAATTTTACCTTTGGACAATATCCTCTAATCTGTTACTCCAAAATGCACTGCCTCTGGCTAAGTTTGTCTGTAGTTCCAGCTCTGATCAGGGACTTAGGATTTAATTTCCATATTTTGTTAAGTTATTTTAAGTGTTATAGAGTAATGTTGCATTGTAAACATAATATTATCAAGGTATTGCATACATAACATCTCAAGTGTAGTACATTCTCATTAATCAGATCATGCATGACATTATTCACAGTGGAACATTCAAGTTTGTTCCAAGCATGGAACAATAGGTAGATGAGAACAATTAATACGATGGTTGAGGTTTGGCTAGACCACCTTTACCAATCAAGACTCAATTTTCTTGGCGACCCACATTAAAATATTGAGCGACTTTTTCTTGTTTCAATGAAAATATTTAAGGTCATACATAGTATTCAGAATCATAATGAAATAATGATTTTAGTTAAGCTTTTATGAAAAATTAAAGTTAAGAGCTTCATCATGAGATATGTAACATCCTCTAAATTTATCATTTAAAAGTAATTAGAAGATATATATATATATATATATATATATATATATATATATTATATGTAGATGTGTCTTTCTAATGCAAGAAGAAAATTGGGCTAAGGGTTTGCGACTTGGTATGACCTAACCCACTTAAAAGAGTAGAAATCTGGGTTATGTGTTTGTAACTTGATTTTTATGATGAAGGTTAAGAAAAAAAAAACAGGGACAAAAAGAGTGACATTTTATCACTTTTATTCTTGATTAAGGCCCAACAATATCTAACCAACAATTCTACTTTAAACTTTCTTAAGTCCATAATTTCTGTATATTCACTAATAATAAACAAAAAAGAATACCAAAATCCTAGCCACCATCACCTTTACACCTCCTTTTCTTTGTGTATCCGAAGCTTGGAACTTCGTTTCCTTGTGAACAACTTTGTGGGGCTTAAAGCGTGTACTAGGAAGAAAAACGGCTAAGGTAAGAGTTTTTTTCCATACAAATTATAGTTAGACCTTTTGTTGAATGACATAAAATAAATAATCGTGATTACTTATATTTTAAAAGGAATAAATGTAGACTAGTGGATTAAAATAATAAAACCCCAATTTTTGTTGAGATTGAATTGTAATATATGATTTCTATGTAGTAAAATATGAAATTTTATGCTATAGATGATAACATTGTAGTTTTATGATGAATATGAAATAAAGTTTGAATTTTTACCTTATATGTGATAAAATTTTAACTTTTATTATGTATATTAGTTGGAGTGTGAATTTTCTTGTTATATATGTTAAAGTGTTAATTTTTATGCCCTTTATGATAACAAGTTTCTATTTTTATGTGTATGTGGTGAAAGTCATAATTTTTATGATTAATTGTCTATGATTATGTGATACTCATGATATGTATGTGTGTATGTGTTCTTAATGATACATGAATAAGGTGATGATTTTAAAAAATGGTTTTAAAAATTCTTAGTGGGCTGCGTGGGAATATATCTATTTGATATTATATTTTCATGTCATGACATATGCATCTTCGTGGGAGTTGCCTTAGTGGCAGGTTTGTTTTTCCCATTTGTATGAGTGATCTTTATGTGTAGAAGTTGCCTTAGTGGCAAATTTATATTCGGATCATTTAGTTTTAGGAGCATTCATTATGCATATGTTTTGATATACATTTTACCGGTTTGCACATTTTTTTCTTTTAAATTTGAAGTTTTTACGTTTATATGTTTTGTGTTATTCTTCTATATGTCTTGCTTTGGTTTGATGTGGATGATGGAAAAAACTGGCCCTTACAACAACATTTTAGGTACTAATGAGTTCGAAGAGATTCAAGAGTAGTTAATGAGTATTGACGTGTGACGAACGTGGGGTAAACATGTTTTTCTTTCAAGACGATTTTGTAATAATGAAATTGTCCAATATTTTTAAGTTCTTTTAATCTTTTGTCACAAACTTTTAAAATGTACTAGAATTCTAGAAATACGGAAGTCGATCTCTTCCGTTAAGAATAATTGTCTTTACATTATTTTAATTTTGAATAAATATTTTCTTAATGATATTAAATAACATGATTGTTACTAATTATTTAAAAAGAATAAATATTAAGTATTCAAAAAAAAATTTTAAACTTTTCTAAGAAATAATTTTTTTTAGTAATGTTTTGGATTAAAATTCGGGATGTTACAAGATACATCATAATTTCATGTTTTTATGTATATTTAAAAAAATATTTTTTTAAACTACCTCTCACTTTATTTTCAAAACTCACTGAGATTTTATCTCACCGCTTAATTTTTATATTAGCAGCTGAAGGAAACCATGATATAGGTTGAACACCAAAGGAATGGTCCAGACTTTTTAGTTTTAAAATTATGATGCATTGAATTATATGATGTAATGAAAATTTGTTAAAGACTTTAATTAGTTCAAGTTGAAATATTAATTTACGAATCTACTAAAACAAGTTGTAAACTATATTTTGAATGTAGTTTTCAGTTGTATTTTATGATTCTGATTATTCTTTCATTATATTTGCCTTTGTTTTATCAAGGCATATGGATTCACTTGTCATATTCTAGATAATTGGTATTGGGTTTTATATTTTGGTCTCAAAACTAGATTGAATAGGATTATGAGTTATGGATTAGGAATTAGAATAGTTTTCTTTTACTATACATTTTAATTATCATTTCACCTAATATTAATTTTGATCAACTTAATATTTGATGTATGACATGTAGAAGTATGGCTGAAGGATCTAGGAGGAGAGGAAGACTAAATAAGAACTTTGCCCCTGAAGACAATACGACTCCACCACTTACTGTTGAAACTTGGGAAAGGGTGATGGAAGCTATTCAAATGCAAGTCACAATTGCCCATAATTTGGTACAACAAATAGCAGTGCAAAGAAATGACAATAAAAATACCAATAGGGTATTTTATGATTTACTTAAGTTGCAACCTCCAATATTATAGGGCAACCACAATCCCAAAGAGTCCCAAGCTTGGCTGGATGAGATTAAGAAGACATTTGAAGTAACACTCTGTGCTGAAAAGTAGAAAGTTGCGTTTTGTCCATCTATTGAAGGGTGAGGCAGATTATTGGTGGATGGGGTGCAAGGACTTATCTTCAAACTCAAGGAACCCATGTGAATTGGGAACACTTTGAAGTGACCTTTTTGGACAAGTATTATCCAAAAGTGCCAGAAGACAAAATGAGTTGAAGTATGTGCACCTGCAACAAGGAGACATGTTTGTTGTAGAGTATATTGCTAAGTTTGAAGAATTGGTTAGGTTTTCTCCACATGTCAAGTATGCACCTATTGAAGAGTGGAAGATAAACCAGTTTGAGTGAGAATTGAGGTATGAAACTTAGCAACATACTCTACAACAGACATGTCATTCATCATAACGTCCACCCATGATCATGAATTATCAGCTTCCATCCTCTAGAAGGTTTGAGCCTTGATCCTTAGAGGATAAATGTTCAGGTTGTGAAACTCATATAGAGTTTTGTTCAAAAAAATTCTAATTGATACTCGTTTGAAACATAACAGGTTGTGTTGATTGCTTCAGCCCAAAAATATTTTTCAATGTTTGCTTCACTAAAAATTGTTTTGGGCATTTCTTGTAGGGTTCTATTTTTCCTTTCAACAACTCCATTTTTTTGAGGAGTTCTTGAACAAGAAAAATTATGTGATATCCCATTTTCATCAGTTTTTTTTAAAGATTAATTTTCATATTCTCCTATGCGATCACTTCTGACAGAGATCATTTTTATCCCTTTTTCATTTTGATTTTTCTTACAAAAATTGTGAAATGCTTCACAAGCTTCATCCTTATGTTTCCAAAAGATAACCCAAGTAAATCGTGAGAAATCATCAACAATTAAAAATCCATATCTTTTTCCATTAAGACTAAGAGTTTTGGTAGAACCAAATAGGTCCATATGAAGAAGTTCAAGAGGTTGATTTGTTGAAACAATATTTTTTGAATGAAAGCTACTTTTAACTTGTTTTCTTTTGGCACAAGCTTCACATATCTTGTCTTTTTCAAAATTAATTTTTGAAAAACCTCTAACCAATTCTAATTTTGATAATTTAGAAATGGTGTTTAAACTTGTATGACCAGCTCGTTTGTGCCAAATCCATTTATCCTTTTCAATAAAAATAAAACAAGATTCAATGGACAAGTCATCTAGATATAATTCATACAAATTTGTTTTTCTCTAATTCGAGAGAAAAAAAAAACTTTACCTGAGAGTGAGTGTTTAACCTCACATATAGTTGATTTAAAAATTACTTCAAAACCACTATCACATAGTTGGCTAATGCTCAACAAGTTGTGTTTTAGACCATCCACATATTGAATATTTTCAATTTTGGCAGAATAATTTTTTTCCAATAATACTTGTTTCTTTGATTTGAACCTTATCTTTGTTTTCAAAAGTGACTGATCCTCCATCGTTTCGTACCAACGAGATTAAACAATTTTTATCCCTTATCATATGTCTTGAGCATCCATTGTCCAAGAACCAATGCTTTCTTTTGATGATTAGAGGATGTTCGTGTGTTAGAGTTTAAAGGTGTCTTAGGTACCCATATAGTGTTGGGGCCTTGTTGGTTAGTTTTTCCTCTTGTATGGATTTTGTTTTTGTGATAGCAAGTAGGGCCAAGATGCCCATGTTTACCACATAATGAACATCCCTTTCTTGAATTTGTCAACTCTTTTCTTGGCATGACAATTTTTGACATTATGTCGATATTTTTTTGCAATAAGTACATTTTGGTCTATCCTCTTGTTTTTGAGGTAGAAAAAAATGTTCGTATAATTTTTGTTTTTGAGAGATTTTAAATTCAATACCAGCAATGTAAAAAATTCCAGATTGAGATCCCATAATTTTTTGAAAAGTTTAAGTGGATTTAACAAAATTGTTAATGTCATTTTCGGTTTCCTCTTCTAGATGATGAATTTTAACATTTCTCTAGTTCAAAATGTTTTGTTGCTCAGACAATTTTTGATGAGATTTCTGCAAGTCCAGAATGATTTTTTTTCATTTTTATCATTCTTAGCTTGAAGTTCCTCATTTATTTTCTTTATCTCATAAAGTTGATCTTTAAGAAAGCCACATTTATGAGATAGAGTGTTAGAGTCATTTAATAAATTGTCAAATTCTATTTCTAGTTTTTCACATGAAGGACAAAGTTATGTTATATTTACCTCTTCAGCGTCTGAATTTGCAATGAGACAGAGGTTCGCTTCTTCTTCCTTTTCCTATTTAGAGGATGATCCGTCACTGTTATCCCATGTAGCCATCATAGATGTATTTTTGTATGGAAATCTTCTTGGGTTTCTTTTGCTTAGGGGACATTCAGTTTTGTAGTGTCCTATCATGTTGCATCCAAAGCATGTTATCTAACTTTTATCATATTTTTCCTTTTGATATGATCTTTTCTCTTGTCCTCGTCGATTCATTATCGTCTGGATTCTTTTAGATATCAGGGTGAGTTCATCCTCTTCCTCGGATAGAGGATATTATGAGTTTTCTATTTTTGTGATTTCTTCAGTTAGGGATGAACTTTCTGTTTGATTTGTTTTAAGAGTGACCATTTTTCCCTTTATGCTTGATTTATCAGAAAGCAACAATGGTTCATGTGCCCTTAGAGTTCCAACCGAATCTTCTAATTTCAGGGTAGCCAAGTTTCTTGCTTCCGTGATGACAGTCACCATTGGTCTCCATTCTTTTGGTAGACTCCTTAGCATTTTTCTTATCCTCTCTTTGACATAGTATTCCTTTCCAAGAGACCTCAAGCTGTTTAGTATCACAGTGAGCCTTGAGAAAATTTCATCAATCGTTTCTTCGTTCTTCATCTCGAACAATTCAATTTCTCTTACTCCCATGTCAATCCTTGCTTCTTTTACATGACTCGATCCTTCATGATGGATCTTCAAGGTGTTCCATAATTCCTTAGTGTTTTTGCATTCTTCAATCCCGTCATATTCTTCCCTGCTCAAAGCACACATTAGAAATAAACGAGCTTCAGAGTTTAGGAGTACCTTGGCATTTTCGTCAGTAGTCCACTGTGCTTGAGATTTTCATTTGAGGTTGGGTTAACATTGTTAGTTCTAATGACATGGTTTCCATTTTCAACCAGATACCACATTGCTGTCTTGTTTGATATGACAAACAACCTCATTTTTCCTTTCCAATGATAGTAATTTGTACAATCGTAGTAGGGAGGTCTACTAGAGGATCCTCCTTCTGTTACATATTTAGCTTTTGACATTTTTCTTGATATTTTTTCTCTTACACAGTTAGATATAATTTTTTTAGAGAACCTTGCTCTAATGCCAATTGAAGTAACTGAAATATCACCAGAAGGGGGGTTGAATATATATTTTTGTTTTAAAATTTTCTAGTGGGCTGTTTTAAAATTGTATCCTATATGAGAGGATGAAATGCAAATTATATGAGGATGAGTGTAAGAAACACAAAAACTAAAACATATAGAGATGACACACGTAAATTTATACTGGTTCACTAAAAATGAGTTACGTCCAATTCTTCACAAACTTGTGAGTTTCCCGATAGTTCAAAATGACTTGTCCTCTAAAGGGATCTTTTCTTTTAAGTGTTTGCTTTTCAGTCTCACCAAGCTTACACTATTTTTCTTTTAAATTTATAACTATTACCAAGTTTATATGAACTTGAAATATATAGATTTAGTTATTTGTGATGAGAGTATGATTCTTTCTCTTTTGCAAAAACTTTTTAAGTGGATGTTCTCAAAGATATAGTTAAACTGATGTGAGTTTCAAAATTGACACTTTTCGTTTTACATATTTTATAGTCTTCTTCAAAAAAATATTCTTATTAAAAACTAATGTTGATGTATTGTTGGTCAAGACAAATGACACCCGTTGAAGAGATTTAAACGGCTAGAGTAATGTAGCATAAAAGGATCAATGTTATATAATAGAAGTGCTTATGTTATATAATAGAAGTTCGTCTTCCAAAAGATAAACAACCAAAAGGTTGACATTTGACCATTTGACAAAAGGATGTTTTAAATAAGAGTTTTATGTGAAATTTGCTCACCACCAACGCTTGAACAAAGAGAGAAAGATTGAGAAAATGAAATCATAAGTGAGTGAATGAGAAGGAGGAAGTGAGTTTGGTTTTCTAAAGGAAGAGAAAGAGATAATTTTTTCCAAAAATACCCTTGGTTAATCCAGTTCCATTAGATTCTAACAAAATAAAATAATTGGGTTTGTCCTTAATATCATCAAAACAAATATTTTTCCCCGACAAAAATTTCTACCATATATCTCAGTCACAAATAATGTATAAAACCCCTGTGTCAATTTCTTTGGAATTTTGAGTTTGTTGGAAAATTAAAATAGCAATGGTGTTTTGCTCGATTCACCAAACACACTAATTTTGGAAGTTTTCTACAGGAATTTCTCAACTATTAAACAACACCTCGTAAATTATGAATATAACAACAAAATAATTTATTTACATCCGGATCAAAACACTGATTTTTCGTAGTTTTTCAAGATTAAAGACAATACAACACATTCTTGAAAGTTCTTTGGTTTAATATTTTATTAACTCCAAAAAATATAAACTCGCCCATAAAGTGATAAACCATATGAAGGAGTTAGACTTCAAGTTTTAATGAAATTGGAGACTATTTCAAAATTTGACAGTCCAAAACAATAAAATTTCCGCTTTAACTTTCAACAACAAATTCACTCACATAAAATTAGGAAATATTCTCAAAATATTAGGAAATATTTGTAACTTAATTTTCAGATTCTCATATCAAATGTCACAAAATGTCTAAATTAGATAGTACACAAACTACTAATAGTAAAAATCGGTTATTGTAAAAAATTACGAGTTTTAGAAGTCTCAAGGAAGATCTATGAAATTCACTAAGAATAATTTCAAAACTTCATAAATTCAATCTTAAGAGGCTTAGACCTAATCGTCAAGGATTGCCGAAATGATTAGAAGCAGATGAATCTACTTGTCAGTAATATGATTTTTTTAAAATTGTTAAAATTAAGATCATAAGTAACGCTTCATTACAACAACATGAATCGATTCATTAGCAATCTTAAAACTATGTGATTCGATTCACACTTTTTTAAATCAACTCACATGAGTCCCTAGTTCAAAAGTTTCAATTTTATGAGACCTTGAATCAATTTACAATAGCACGAATTAATTGATGACAACAAAAATTAGTATTTCAACACTTTCAATCATCAAGTATGTATATAACACCCATAAATATGAACAAAAATTAATTACATATTCATTACAATAATATACAATTTCATCATCAACCATGAAGGAAAAAAATGCAATCAAGTATTAAAAAAGAAATGACAACAACTTCTTGCTTCAAATAGAAATAAAAAAAACCCTAACTCTTTGACGTCACGAAAATTTTAATTTCCCTAATTTCATTTTGCACTAACCACATCAAATTTCCAAAATTAAATTCAAGAAATCACATGCATGTTTGACATACTTTAAAAAATTACCTAACACTTAAAAGATTAAAGGTTCTAATTTCGATAGAACCCTAAATATTCCCACTCTCAAATTCTTAGACCATATCCTACAATATTTTTTTAACGAGGATCGTCACATATACTTTCTCTCCTCTTTGTCATAAATCACTCTTTAACAAAGATCATCATTGACATTGACATGAATCCGGTTATTCACAATTTCACAAACATTTGTCACTAACACATATACATGGCAATCATTTACTTCAACACACTATAATTTATCAAAGCATGCATCAAATCCACATATCTTAATGTATCATGCAAAATAATTATAAAAACATCTATCAAACCAATTTTATAATCCAAATCACATAATTAATTTTAACTCATCATAATCAAAATTAAACAAAAATATCAAAACTATAAAAACTCAACCCAATCAATCACATCGCCTTATGATATCATCAATACATATTTTAATTTCTCTGATTTTCGTCCTACAAATTATCATACCAATGGCTAAGTCGATAATCTCATCACTTAGCTTAGTCAAAAATCGACATAATCCTTTTGGTTTTTCAAAATCGTAGCTCGCCGTGTGAGCATAGTTCTCATTGTGCAAAAATCATAAGAAAACTCAAAAACCTTGTTTACATTATTCTAAAGGGTTTGTACACTCATCTAGGTATCTTATACCCGATCTATGATACACATGTAAATAAAAAATATAAAAAAAAAAGTTATTTTGTTTATGATTATAGCTAATTAAGATGAAACTATCTTCTAGACTTGCTTTTCTACTATGTTAATGTATCCCGTAAAAAATATGTTACCGTGTAACATTAAATAATAGTATGTAGTATACCTTTTAAAAAATTAATTTGTAAATAAGAAAATTCTTGTTTTTATAAATCCAATTACTATGGTTTGTTCACTCTAGAAAATAAAAAGACCCTTAATTTCACTAAGTTGGTTACAGTTTCAAGCCAAAACCTAATGTCTATGGAGATAGTACAAAAGATTTGAATTGTATTCTCTTTGTTGAGAGGATGGAAAATAGGACCAAATTAGATTTGCCCTGTGTTTTATTTTTTATTTTATTTTGGATCCGATAATACTAATGATATTCTTTGATAAGAGTAATGTGTTGGTGCTTGGATTATATCTACAAGAAAAAAACAGGTGATATATATCATAGCTTAATTATAGAGGGATTTAGTTTCTACATAATTAAAATAGTAGTGTCCGTTAAATTAAGATAAGATGGTTCATATTTCAAGTTTAATGTCTTGAAGACCTAAAATATGCATATTTTCTAGACTGTCAATTTTGATCAAATGGCCACTGCATACTAAATGTGCGAATGCAGAATTTTCCAAATGCAAGAATTCTAAATTATTTAATATAGGAATTTTAGGGGATCCATATTTTTGTCTCAACTACCTAGCTCATTTTTAGCAAGGTGTTGGGAAATAGATTTTCTGCTAGCTCAAAACCATTCGATCTTAGTGAATGGATGAAATTGTTTTAGAGTATGTGTAATTTGAACTCTCTCATCTCAATTTAATAGTCAAGATTTTTTATTGTGTATAATTGCATCATACTCATAATACAATTGCACATTCGCAAATACTACAACAAGACAAATTATAAAAAAGAATAATGTTAACAATATACTCTTTTACACACTTTTTTTTTATTGATTAAAATATACATAGGTCCTACTAAATTTATACGAGACTCATATAATTTGGTGGACCTATGTGAATTTTAACCGATCAAAGAGAGTGTATTAAAAAATGTATGTTAGAGAATGTGTTGCTGACACTCCTCAAAAATGATTATGCTAAAATTGTTTCTAATAATGTGGATGTTAGTTTTTCAAATGTGTTATTGGTTGCAGATTTTTCCTTTACTGAAAGTATTTGAATCCCTTTGTTATGCATATAGACTCCATGCACATAGGACTAAGCTTGAATCAATGACCAGAAAAGGTGTATGTCTGGAATAAAACTTGTGTGAAAGGTTTGTTGTGCTTAATCTACATAAAAATGAAACTACATGGGGTTGAAAATTTAGAATACAAAACAAATAGAATTGAATTGAAAAGATATATGCAATTGATTATGAGAAGTTTTCCATAAGTTTGGTTGGTTCTTTGAGTCTTACATTCACATGCTTCAAATATCCTCAAGTTCTTCTTCAAAGATGTCATGAAATTAGTCATTCTAATTCTCTCAAGAGCCAAACCAACCTCAATTCCACCACCACCATCTCTACATTCAGAAAGAGAAAACGAACCAGAAGAATCAACATGAACTGCTTCAGATTTCACAGGCTTTCCCCATCCAAAATCAGTCTCATAAACACCCAATTTTGGTGACCCAGCAACACATACAATAGATTTACCTGGTTCTGATAATTCCCTATAATCAGACATGAACGTTTCAAATCCTAACAAAGCATCAATCTTGAAATCTCTTATCTTCCTTTCAATACCATTTGCTGCTACAACAATCCCATTTTTTCCAACTAACTCATCCCTCTTTACAGCCACAATACACGTTGCAAGACAATTTCCAAAATGATTTTTTGGTAATAAAAATCTAGGACGATCACGACAATCTGCCATAAATACCAAGTAGCATACATCATCAACAACTACATTATCCTCTTCGATTTTGCTCTGTTCTGATTTTATCATACAAAACCAAATCAAAGAACACGTTACAACAAAAGTTGACATGTGTTGTAGTTTTTCTTTACATTTAACACTGACCCATTTCTTCAATTTCTGAACTTGTTCACTATTTAATACTAAAGTAGTTCGTACCATGTTAGCATGAAAATATCGAACAAGATTTGGGAGTTCTATTTTTTTTTATATCAAATCTTGTAATTCTTTTAGGTATATGAGTTTAAGACCCTTTGGATCTTTAACTCTATCTCTTTCATGAGAAGGAAGATCAATCGATATAGAGTGTTCAATTTTAAAATTGTTTGCTCTGGCTTTAGAATTAGAGGCCCAAAATTTCATGAAATGGTGAAGTGATTTTCCATCACTAGCAATGTGGTTGAATGTGAGGCAAATACTAAATCCCAAGTTTGGTAGAATTGTGATTTGGATTGACATGAGAGGGATGACACGTGGCCATTTTGTTCGGTACGAGGTGCACGTAAGGTAGGAACAAGAGGGTGCCAGTTTTGAGTATCTTGTGAATTCCATATTAGGATGTTAAAGTTTGTTGATGATTCGACAAAAGTTAAGGAGATAAAGTCACCGTTGAGGTAACGTATGTAAGGGACATTTTGAGAATTTTGAGGGATAATGAGATTGGAGGAGAAAGGGAAGAAATGTTGGAGGGTGATGGAAAGAGAGTGTTTGAGAATGGGAAGTGTTGTTTGGAGGAAGTGATGAGTTGGGTGGGGAAAATGGTAAAAGAAAATGCGTTGAATTGGTGGGCAAAAAAACCATCCAATGTCGAAGAAAGTGAGGGGGAGAGTGGTTGGTGAAGGAACTGAACCTGGTGGTGGTGCAATTTCATTCTGCTCTATTACTCTTGTCACTTTGTCATTTTGATTATTGAATTTGATATTCTCATTGTGATGAGGCATGTTTGTTTTGTTCTAAAATGAAACATGTGGAGGATTTATAGAAACATAACCGATATCCCAACTTCAACAAACCTATTACCATTCACCTTGAATCCGCTAAATAGCTTTCATTCTTTAAGAGATTTAGACACCACATCTCAACCTAAAACCTTAAAACATTAGGATTATGAGTCATTCTCCTTATATATCCAATACAACCTCTATTGTCAATGTGGGATTAACAAATCATAATTGAATACCCAACAATTCTTATTACAAATTGAATTATTATCAATTGAGATGAAATAGTCGGAATACTACGGAAAACAAAAACTATTTGAGTGGAAAGAAAATAAGAAAAGTTTTTCACGTTATATCATTTTAACAATTACAATAAAAGTTATAATATCATCTAATTATTAGAAGTTTTTCTAACAATTATCAATATATATTTATTGCAATATTTGTTAAAAAATACTATTTATTTAACTCAATATAAATTTGAACTTTTAAATAATAATTTTAATATTTGAACACTTAACTTAAATAATATTTATTAAATTCTTTATATTTTTATAAAATGAAAAATAACTAATTTGATAAAAAATAAATGTGAAAAAGTATATTTATGGCAAATAAAGAAAAATATAAAGCAACTATTTTTCTTAACTTTACGACCTTGAATTATGTAGGAAGCTGCGCCATATGCATTAGTTGAGATGATGGGAACACATGATAGACATCGTTATGTGACACGAATATTTTTTAAAGCGTGGGAATACATGCAAATACTTAATTACTTACATGTGAAATATGTGAAATACGTCGATCGATGATAAAAATAATTTAAGTTCATTAAATACTTACATGTGAAGAGATGATACACATTAGTATGTGACATGGATTTGCTTTATTAGTGCATTAAGTAGATATACATATTCAATCAAAAAAGTTAATTTTTATATATCTTTGTAAAAAATAGAAAGAATATACGTACCACCACATAACACGAAAAATGATTCTATGACTTAGAGGCGGGAAAGGCACCCTACCTTTCACCCATTTTGTGTCATTAGATTAATCCGATACTTCAAAAAGAGCCACGTGGCCTTATTATTTTTAAACTAAAAGTATCAGCTTTTTCCACTCTTTCTTCCTCAAGTTCACTTAGAACCCTTCATTTCCATGACATCTTCATTCCCCCACACCTCTGTCCACTGACCACCGCCGCTGACCGCCGCTGCCGACCACCGCCGCTGACCACCGCCATTATCTCCTGCACTACAATCTATTATCAATCTACTTTCTGCATTGTCATATTCGGGTAATAAAAGAACTCCATTAATTTTTTTTTTCACAAATATGATTTTTTTTGCTTTCTAATTCCTGGATAAAAGAGTTGGAAGCTATGTTTATCTTGGCTATATTGATTGTGTTATAATAATAGAGTAGAATGTTGTTAGTTATGCTAAATTATTTTTGTAGAGCTATTTTAAGTTGTTATACTTGTTTTTTTTACTTTGAAGTTGTGATACCTGCAAAACAGAGCAATACATGGTTCATTCATTATTCCATACTTTTTCTTTCATTTAATTATTTTATTAAATTTTTAGGTTCCTTCATTTGGAAATTTTGATAAAATATGACATCTTCAAATGTTGATTGGAAGCCACGGGTTGGTATGAAATTTGATAATATAGATGTGGCTTATCAATTTTGGCTTACATACAGTGTCCATGCTGGTTTTGGAGTTAGAAAACGTTATGCGAACAAGAATAAAGATGGCACTATATCATCTTGTAGGTTTGTTTGTTCCAAGGAAGGGGTGCGAAAGATAGACAAGAGAGATGCTTTTGTTAACATCCATAGAGCCGAGACTAGAACGGATTGCAAAGCAAGAATTTCATTTGTATGCAAAAATGGAAATTTTGTCATCCATGAATTTGTAGAGGATCATAACCATCCTCTACAACTTCCAGAGACAACACACATGCTTGCATCACATAGGAAGATAACTGAAGCCCAAGCATATGAGATTGATTTGGCTGATGATTCTGGATTAAGGCAAAAGTCAACATTTCAACTTATGAGCTCACATGCAGGAAACAGAGCAAATCTTGGATTTACACGGTTGGATGTGAAAAATTACCTCAGTGCAAGAAGATAAAGAAGTATGATGTACGGAGATGTTGGTTGTCTTTCACAATATTTTCAACGACAATTGTTGGAAAATCCGTCTTTCTTTCACGCATACCAAATGGATATAGAAGAACAAATCACAAATGTGTTTTGGTGTGATGCAAATATGGTGTTGGATTACGGGTATTTTGGTGACGTTGTGTCATTGGACACTACATATTGTACCAATCATGCTAATAGACCGCTTGCTTTGTTTTCCGGTTTCAACCACTATAGGAGTTCAATCATTTTCGGTGCAGCACTATTGTATGATGAGACAATTGAGTCATTTAAGTGGTTGTTTGATACATTCTTACAAGCACACAACCATAAAAAACCAAAAACTGTTTTCACTGATCAAGATCAAGCAATGGCCAGGGCACTGGCTGAAGTCATGCCTGAAACTCACCATGGTTTATGCACATGGCACTTGTTGCAAAATGGAATAAAATACCTTGGGAACTTGATGAAGGGAGGAAGTTATCTTTTAAGAGATTTCAAGAAATGCATGTATGATATTGACGTTGAAATAAAATACCTTGGAAACAAAGATACTCAATTCATTATATTTAAAAATAGCTACAAATTTATAGCGAAAAAGAAATATTTTACAATAGAACAAGCGGTGTTGAATTTAGTATCAAATATATCCTATCTCTACTTTACAAAATTCCTATAATCAATCTTGAATTCTAAGTATCAAATTCTTTTGAGCAGTGTTGATGTCTTTTTGCTTGTGTTATTAACTCTTTGGATTGAGCCTTTTGTGGGTAGAATCTACAGTTGTGTATAAATTCAGAAACTCGGCAGCATGGTCCTGATGATCAATCTCATATACAGATACGACTATAGATTTCCCATTTTTCTCGGCCATAGAGAGATATTTATAAGTAGTCAGCGCTGCCTAACCTGGTCTTTCCAAGAACCCTTCAAGAACAAAAGAATTGTTAAAATAAAATTTAAAAAAAAAACAGAAGAAATATTGTTTCAATCAGCTCCTTAAAGGTTATTAAAGTATATGATATGATATCAATATATTTGTATGTGAAAAGTATAGCATAAATGTTTTTCTTTTTCAACTTCAGAACCATATCAGTAGATTTTGACTCAACAAATATTCTCATCAGTATATTATACGTCAACGTATTAGGCCTGCACTTAAGTTCCTTCATTTTATCATACATCCGATGTGCACCATTCACATCATGCAACTCAGCTATGCATCCAAAAATTGAATTGAAAGTGCTTGCATTAAGATCAACCCCTTTATTAACCATTGTATCTAAAATCTTCAAAGTTTGATCAAGATTATCATCTTTACAATGACTCTCAATGATAAAATTATAGCTATCATACTGTCATACCAGTTGTAATATGATGAATTATTTAATTGCAATGGCAGAATTACATGTCGAAAGTCAACTAGAAATCAAACACACCTGACACCAACAATCCTACTACTCTATTGAATGTTGACCAAGTAGTCTAAATATCTTCTTAATATATATATATATATATGAAATGAAAACTATTTAATGAAAGTTACTAATACCTTTTACCAATAAGGGGGATATGGGCTAATCCTTCTTGCATCAGGATCTGCAAAATAAAAATGGAAGTTTGTTCAGCATATTAGAAATTTAACATTATTTACACCAGCAATTCTTTTAAAAGCCGACCAAAAATGAGGATTATGACTTCCAATTTGCTTACTAATTGCTTATGGACTTGAACTTTGCTTTCTGATGTTTGTCTTATTCCATGTGGAATAAGTCACACCTAGTCTCTAGCAGGACCATCAAATATCAAACATAATTCAGCTAAAGTAACTAGTAAATATTATAAAACTAGAGGTGTTCAATGAAAGAGATGTTCAATGATAAAAGAGATGTTCAATGAAACAAGGAATGCTAACTCCTAACATAAAAAAGGAATACAAACTACAAAGCAAATCTACTACTATAAAGCAAATTGCCTTGATCCATGTCTTGAGAAGTGAAGCATCAATGAGTCCCCTGGTTGGCAGCCCTCAACCAACCACCTCAATGCCATTCTCATGTTTGTTACTTACTATAGGATGGCCTTGTGCAGTCTTAAAGAAGAAATAGAGGAAGCTGCACAAAAAATGAACTTTTTTTATAAACCCAAACAGTAAAAAGTAATCAAAGGGTGAAAATTAACATACACTATAACAATAACTAACATATAACAATAACTATTCGTATAAAAATTGAGGGTTCATTCATCACAAATCAAAATTTGAGAACCACAAACCCTAAAATTCAAATTTGGGAACTTTCGAATTATTACAATTTGTCATTCTTCAATGGAATTCCATAAAAACACTAAACTGAAATTGAATAATTGAGAAATTGACCATACCTAGAAAATTATTCTGTAAAGGAGATAGTGAAATCCCCCAAATTTTCCCTGCTCACCGAAACCAAATCAATAGGTGTCGATTCAGATGTGAAATTGGTATCCGGATCCGAAAAACCACATACAGATTTCTGAATTTTTCGACACGGATTGGACGTTCCGAAGCCAATTTGGATCGATGCCATGGAAGCAAAGTGTTTAGAGCTTGCATTTTTCTTCTTCTTGAACTTCTGTTGATGTTTTTAATTTAAAAACAATTAAGGCCACGAGACAATAGCGTTCAGCGGCGGTGGTCAGTGGACAGAGGTGTGGGGGAATGAAGATGCCATGGAAATGAAGGGTTCTAAGTGAACTTGAGGAAGAAAGAGTTGAAAAGGCTGATGCTTTTAGTTTAAAAATAATAAGGCCACGTGGCTCTTTCTAAAGCATCGGATTAATCTAATGGCACAAAATGGGTGAAAGGTAGGGTGCCTTTCCCGCCTTTAAGTCAGAGAATCCTTTTTCCCCATAACACTGATAACCACAGCCCATCGGCATATATAATATTCACAACTCATACTCTCCATTCTAAGGTCAGCAAATTTTTAATTGATTAAACACTATTTTTATGAATTCTTCACTTTTTCTTGAATAAGTCCAATAACAATGCTAAACAAAATTGGGACATCATCCAATTTTGACATGATAGTCTAAGAAATGCAGAATTTTATTTATATATGTTATAATTATAATTTGGAGGATGAATGATCATGATGGAATGATAATTGATATATTAAATGTGTAATTTTCGACTGTAAGAGAGTTGGGTCTATCAAAATAATTTTAATTTTTATATTTTAATTTTAATTTTTTTTTAAATTTATTTGATAATTATTACAATAAAAAACTTATAAGCCTAATAATATATAATTTAATAGATTTAATTGCAGTTTTAATATTGTCACTAATTCGCAAAAATTAGTTTCCTATTTTAAAATCTAACATTTTGGTGTCTTTCTCAATTTTTTCAAGCAAAATATGCTGATATGATATATTTTAAACGACATTATATATGATACGATGATGTCGAATAATTAATATCTATCAAATTACAATAAAATCATTCAAATTTCAATTTTAACTTATAAAATTATTCATTTTTATAATTTAATTAATAATATTTGAATAATTAATGTTTCTAGATTTTATGTCATATAATATAAAATACGTGGCATTATCATTTTTAAGTTAATATATTTGAAGGGAGAACAAAATCGTTGAACTTTAAGATAGATACATTAATTTCACGAATCAATGTAAAAATAAAAGATTAAAATTGTAATTAAATCAATGAAATATTTGTCAGAAAAATATCAAATATAATTAAATACCTTAAAGGATCTCAAATTATATTTTGCATAAAATAAAAAATTATTAAAATTATTTTTTTTCATTTTTTACAAGAAAAAAATATAA